>JAWNKX010000192.1:75000-89548 GCA_035041755.1 Cacoxenus indagator | reverse complement strand
GCATTCGCAAGTGCACTGTCAAGTCGACTAGTCGTCTCCTTTCGCTTTCCGAATTTAACAACACAAAAAACTAAATCAAGAGACAAGATAATCAATTGTTCTTATCTCAAAATGCCTGTTGAACGCAGTCCCCCGACTGCGGGCAGCACGCAAAAACAAAATCATCCATCAAGGAACAGCATGAGCGTACCCCACGCTCAAACAGCTGTCCGCATAAGTAACAACAACGAACACCTTGGCACATCAACAAGCGGTTCAAACAACAGCATCAACATCAGTGACTCACACCAAGCCTCACTTCCCGTTAACTTCGAGAGAGCGCGTTCTTGCTCTCCCGCAATACATCAAACAGCTACACACTCCCAAAGAGAAAACAATAACGGATCATCAATCCAAACAAACGCAGCCTCTCGCTCTACCACTCAACTAACTGTCAGCTGTTCCATGGCAGCAGGTAATATGCAGCCTCTGCCGTGGAGTGCACAATGCGCTTCACCAACGACGCCACTCTCCTCGTTCCAACCAACAACAACAACAACAACCACAACGCAGACATCAGCTGCTATCTCACTAATTACAACAACCACCACGTCATCTTTCTCAGCTACAATGCCAATTTGCTCCCTCTCTTCGGCAACAACATTGATCAGAGAAAAGACATCAAACACGCAAGTACAAACTTCAACCAATCAAAACCCACAAGAGTCAAAAATAAAACGCAACCGTAGTAAGCTCTCTCCCAACAACACTTCCGAACAAAATAGCAATATTAAAAAAAGTAGGACAAAAACTCAAACACAAACGACAACACAAACAACACTCCAAAAGTACTGGTTGAGCGCGCCTAACACTAATAACAGGTTCGAACTCCTCTCACAAGACGAAACGGCTGAAGACGGCAGTGGTACAGAAGCAAATTCTAATGCGCCAAATCAACCTCGACCACCTACTAAAATACACAAGCCACCACCAATATACGTACAGGACGTAGAACAAATTAACGTACTAAACAAAGCTCTGAAAAACATAATACAACAAAACTACATTTTAAAAACACTTAAAAACAACGAAGTATGCGTACAGACAAATGACTCGTCGAACTACTCGGCGGTGGTTAAGATGCTCAGGGAAAACAAAACTAAATACTACACCTTTAAGCCGAAAGAGGAGCGGGGATTCAAAACAGTACTTAGGAATATGCACTACGCCACTGACCTTGACGAACTTAAGAACGAGCTATCGGAACTAGGCCACGACGTTATTAATATACACAACGTACAACAAAAACTGACAAAGAAACCACTGCCGCTATTTTTCATTGAACTAAAAGCCAAAGCAAATAATAGAGAAATCTTTAATATTACAACACTCCTATGTACCAAAGTCATATTTGAGCCACCACACCACAAACGCACGGTAGCTCAGTGCTCAAACTGCCAAAAATATGGTCATACACGAAATTTCTGCACCAAAGACCCGATTTGCGTGAAATGCGCTGGCAAGCACAAAACTATTGACTGCAAACTAATAAGTGCAGATCAAATTAAATGCGCTCTTTGTGGCGGCTCACACACAGCCAACTATAAAGGATGTGACGTATACAAACATCTAAAAATTAAAAGATTTCCCTCACTAAAAGAGAAAGACGATAAAAAAGATGACCATCAGGTAGTAGAACAGACATCAAACAAAGTCAAAATTGGAATAACGTACGCCCAAACAGCAGCCAGTAACCGTAGAAACCCCACAAATCAGTTACAACCCCAACAAAAAGATGAGGAACACAACAAAAACGAAAGCAACAAAAACGAATCCAACAAAAACGAGACTAGTGAAAACACAGAAAAAAAGACTGAATTTTCAAAAGATTTAGCGGAAATAAAAGATATAATAAAACAACTAGCGCAACAAATGAGTAATATGATTAACATCATAACAGTACTATTGACAAAACTCGACAACAAGAATGGACACTAAAATAAAAATTTTAACTTGGAATGCAAACGGATTAAAAAATCACCTCAATGAACTACAGCTTCTCCTACACAACAACTACATTGACATTGCTTTGATATCGGAAACACACTATACAAGTAGCCAGCACATGAACATAAGTGGATACAAGATGTACCACACATGCCATCCCGACGGTACAGGACACGGTGGGACTGCTATCATTATTAAACAAAACATTAAACATAACGTACTGCTTCCATTCCAAGAAACCTATATCCAGTCGACAAGCATACAAATCTTGGACTCATCCGGACCACTAAGAATAACAGCCGTGTATAGCCCACCAAAGCACAATATCTCGCAGTCGCAATACCTTGACTTCTTAAAAACTCTCGGACACCGTTTTATAGCTGCAGGCGACTACAATGCGAAGCATACAGACTGGGGCTCCAGAATATCAAACAAAAAAGGTAAAAACCTACAGGGTGCACTGCTGTTAGCAAAAGCTAAACATCTTAGTACTGGCGAACCCACGTATTGGCCAACAGACAAAAATAAAAAGCCAGACCTCATTGACTTTTATATACTCAAAGACATAGACTTAAATAAATGTGTCATAACATCAAGACTGGAACTATCGTCAGACCATACACCTATACTACTCGAACTTAATTCAACTGAAGTGAACACAACCAAGTCCAAACTATGGCACAACAACAAAACTGACTGGGATACCTATCGAGACTACATTAACACAAACTTAAATACAAGCATTCCACTGAGATCACCCGACAACGTAGAATCAGCTATAGTCCAACTAAACGATACCATTGAGAAGGCAGTATTGCAAGCAACTCCGGACAAGATAATACACCATGCAAAGCGATACACACCCCCTGCGCTTCGCAAATTGATATGCACAAAACGAAAACTAAAAAAAGCATGGACCATTTGCAGATCCCCCGATGCGAAAAATAAATATAACAAGGCAACTAAAGAAATTAAAAAATATCTCCAAAATCAGAAAAATTATGAAATCACGAAGTATTTACAGAGGCTAACTCCGACAAGCTTTACCGACTACTCCCTGTGGAAAGCTACAAAAAAACTGACAAATAAAACAATACACCAGGCACCTATAAAAATGGACAATGGATCATGGGCAGTAACGAACCTAGATAAGGCGACAGTTCTAGCGAATTATTATGAAAAAATATTTGCTGATGAAACTATCAACGAAGATGACTGTCATATAAACTCGACAGTCACTCCCCAGCCAACTCGCCTAAAAAAAATATGCACAAATGAAATACTCAAATGTATACAGCACGACATAAAGCCCAAAAAAGCACCCGGGTATGACAAAATTGACGGAAAACTTTTAAGGGAGCTACCACTTCAAGCAGTGGTATACATACGCAATATTTTCAACGCGATAATTCGACTAAATTACTTTCCTAAAGTATGGAAAGTGGCTGAAGTCATTGCAATTCCAAAACCTGGTAAAGACGTATATAATCCAGCATCATATAGACCAATTAGCTTACTTCCACTGCTGTCAAGAATATTCGAGAAGCTCCTGTGCCAGCGACTGTTACCTATTATAGAACGCAAACATATAATACCTGACCACCAATTTGGCTTTCGACGAAAACACTCGACCATACAACAAATCCATCGTGTGACTCATAAAATTTTAAACGATCTTGACAACAAAAAGTTCTGTATAGGAGTTTTTCTAGATGTAGAAAAGGCATTCGACAAAGTTTGGCACAAAGGACTAATCAGAAAATTGCGCAATATATTCCCGCATAACGTACTACAGATATTAGTACACTTTATCACAGAAAGACATTTTTTCGTTAAGTACTCAGATGAATATTCCACATTAAGAAAAATCAAAACAGGCGTACCACAAGGAAGTGTACTAGGACCGTTATTATACACTATCTTTACAGCGGACATACCAACACCAAATGACGACGCTTCAATGATAGCCACATTTGCTGATGACACTATAATACTTAGCGCACATAGACAAGTAAACATAGCAACATCCAAACTACAACAGCATCTGGATACTACCCTAAGGTGGTTTGAAAAGTGGCAAATAAAAGTAAATAATACCAAAACAGTACATGTTATATATACAACTAAAACTAAATTCACACCACCTCGTATAAAGATTGACGGAGCTGACGTAAAAATTGAAAACGTAGTCAAATACCTAGGATTATATATTGATAACAAACTCAACTGGAAATACCATATACTTAAAAAACGGGATCAAATCAAGCTGAGGATTAGTCAATTATATTGGCTGCTCAAATCAAAATTAACATTAGAAAACAAAATACTGATCTACAAAGCTATTATAAGACCAATCTGGACGTACGGAGCACAAATCTGGGGAACGGCCAAAAAATCAAATACAGACATAATACAAAGACAACAATCAAAAATAATTCGCATGATCACCAAGGCTGGGTGGTATATAACTAACAATGATCTGCATCGTGATCTTAATATTCCAACAGTAACAGAGGAGATTACAAAAATAAGTCGTATCTACCAGACCAAGCTTACCAAACACCCAAATGTTGGTGTCAATCTACTACCAATACAGGAACTACAATGCAGACGCAGGTTACAGAGGACAAGGCCAGTGGATCTGGTTGAATAAATTCGAAATTATATATATATATATCTCAATACCACTTTTTTTCTTTGCTTTTGTTTAATGTGTTTATTTTTGTATTTTATATTTTTATTACATTTATGTTTACTTTACTATATTTTGCTCTATAATTGTATTAATTTAATTTAAATGTATATTATTTTTGTTACTATTTTGATTTTTTCCCCTACATCCTTACAAAAATAAAAAACTTTTGTGATCTGCTCACATAAATTAGTTACAACCCAGAAATAACTTTTAAACCATGTACTAATAGTCTTAATAAAAAATAAAGACATATGTACACGACATATGGGAAATAAAAAAAAAAAATAAAAAAAAATTTTGTGCTTAATTGAATACAATTTGTACAGCTTGACTGAAGTGGCGTGTTTAAATGGTGACAATAAACCATTAAAGTTTTCACCACCAAAAATAAAATGCCATTTTCAAGGCATAGTATATCAAACTCAAAACTCATCACTCGCTCACACTTTCAACTACTCACTCTTCATGAAATTTGGCTGTTAATTTTGTTCCGGCAATTGAAATATTTCGAAGCTGTTTTCCAACACTTGTGAGATGAAAAATCATTTTGATTTGACAAGTTTTGGCGGTTTAAAATGTTTTTCGAAGGCAATTAAAAGTGACGCTGACAGTTGTCATATACTTTTGCCTAGAATTGGGGTTAAGTGATTGTCAGTGTTGGAAAATTTTACGCTTCTTCTTGGTGAAAAGTCCTTTTTAAGCCTAACGAATAATATATCGTAGTAAGCATGGTTTTCTACGGATCTTGTATTTATTACAGTGATCACATCCATTTACACATTTTTTTCATGATTTTCCGCAGAGTTAAACCTACATTAAGCCAACAACATCATCAAGATCCTTAACCACCATCGAGATTTGCCATCAACGTAATTTAATTCGCAGTAAAGATTCGACTCAAGTCGCACTTTCCATTTCAACGCCCAAACGCTAAAATGAACTTTCACATATTTGAGTTGGCCTTTTTCATTTGCAGAGATTTTTCTTAATTTATTTATTCAATGCCTCTTCTTGTCGTTGCAGAAGCGTTTGAAAATGACTTTCATTCTCCTTGATTACTCGTTTAAGTTTATGTACACACTAACATATATAATAATATATATATTTTCCTTAAATGAATTTCCTGATTTAATTTTCGCGTATCAATGCAAGTCAACTGCAAGGATCTAATGGGTGGAGTGTGTAGTCAACTGGCTTGAAACTGGTAAGACCGAGTGATTGCTCTTCATATTTAAAAATTGTTTACGGTAGACACCCCAGGATTGACTCAATTTCAAGAGCGTAGATATTGAAACTCTTGAAACTCTGTCTTAATGAATGTAGTCATTTCAATAAGCTGAAATTTGTGAGTTGCAATTTCGCAACAATCGAATAATGCGGTTCTCGGTAGAGAGAACTAGGTTGCTCAACATAAAGGCAAGGTGCTTCCTATTTTGTTGCATTTGAGAAACCAGCTGTTGAGAACGATTCGTTAGTATTGTTGTTAGATTGGTGCAGACATTTGTGATTATTGCTCAATATGCTTTAGTGAGTGTTTTTGGTTATAGGAAATCCAATCTAACAGTGCATTTAGAACACAGAAAATAATAATTTATCTGTACCGATCTTGAAACGGCCTTCGAATAGACGTATGTCCAATGTATGCATTTCTTTACCTCTGGCCCTTTTCCCATATAATATTGTACAATACGTTGAAATCTTGTTAGTTATTCGAAACCTTATACATTTCGAGTATAATCTGATTTCTTTAGCGGTCTTCTTGCATTGAGCAAAGCATTGCCCTTGCAATGCAAATGGCTCAAATTTCAGTTGGGCTCCATATTAACGCAGGCAAACTAAGTCGGAACTCTCAACCGGTGGGATTTATACTAGTACATGAAGTACATGAACCAGAGACTTTTTACCGAGCTTAAAGTAATTTTCGTCAGAGATTTGTTTGTTCACTCATACAAAGAACATTTCTGAGATTGTCAACATTGCCTTTTTACTTACTTTTGCTTATTTTTTTTGCAGCCTTCGTCAACAAATGCCGTTGATGACGAAGAGGTCGACTTATATGTTGGAGTTTTAGCAAAGCGTAGATAATACAACGTTGAGCTACTTACTTAGTCGCTCGACCAGGGAGCCTAGCCGGACAGACATTGAGACAGTCAGTGGCAGATAGACTGACAGATAGCCGAACAGTTGGTGAGACACACAGGAAAAGCGTGCAAAAACAAAAAGAAGTGTGTCATTCAAATTGTAATTTGATATTGTCATTAGCTTGGATGCCTACTATGTTTGTTTATGTGCTTAGGGAAGTACGAGTATCTTTTTACAGAAATGTGTATCTTTTTTGTTTCTCCGTTTTCCTTCTCATTCAATGACTGCACGGCACTTGGCATCTGGGATTGCCTTACTTTGCTTAACCTGTGTAATGAGCTGCGAGTGCGTACGTGGGCGGTCTAAGGGTATTAGTATAAGTGTGGCAGGTATGTAGAAAAGAAAACGTGAAGCTAACCATTATTGTGTACGCAAAGTGGAAATCGACTCATGTGGTAGGAAACAATAGTCTTAATTTGCTCATGCGGGTATTGAAATAGGTTTGTGATTATGTGCCGAGGGCAAAGCACTTGCTTTGAAAGAATTTATTTACTGTAATGTGTCTCAGATAATTTCTTCTTACTGTTTGTTGAGTTTAGTAGCTTTTCTCCTTTCCTAAGTATTATCAATGCTTCGAAAGTAGGGAAGGTGAGTAATGTGGTTCTGAGATGGCTCTGGTTTATCGTTATTCGTTTTCAATTATTTCATACCATAAATTGCAGATACCTGCCATTGGAACTAACCTAATTCCTCAACTACTGAAAAGGTTGATTGCCAAACTAGCCCATTACTCATGCTTATACACGATTTTTGATAAGCCAATAATTCGTCGTCTATAATCTAAGACACTCGGATGTGTCATATTTCAGTTAGATGTAAATGATAATTAAGTTCCGGTTTAATCGTCAAATAATTTTGTTGATATTTGCATTTGAATGAAAGTTTTCTGAAGCTAATGAAAGCACTTACGTCAAGAACTTTGATTAAGATATTGTTTACGTGCGAAGCGTGTCACTTACCTGGAAATAAAGAATGAAATAATTATAGGCAAATAGTTTAAAAATCAGTTAGTTCAAAGATATTTAGATACGAACAAAATGGTGCCTACACCACTGGAATTCTCTTTTTAAAAACAGCAAGAAATTTGCATTCAATGATTGAGCAACACCATCCAAAAAGTACCCACACATTTAATAATTACACTCAGACATGAACTCTACCAAGTCAACTAATTTCTAGCAAAATTGCGCTTGTTTTACAGTTCTTCGACCTCCTGTTTAGAGATTGACAAACCGAAGCTGCCAGACATCAGGCACGTCTATCAACCAACCAGTCAACGAAGCATGCAGTTGATCATGTATCCATTCATTTCCAATTCGCTTCCATTTCAATAAATCAACACCGTCGCACAGAAAAAAGACATGAAACAATTTCGCTGAATATGAAAAAAATGTGATGATTCCGTTTTGGACAAACCTCACCCCTCAACAGATTTTAAGAAGTGAATTTTTAAGTTTTTTTTTCACGGAAAATATTTCAACAAAAAAGAGAAAAATCAAGATCAACCCACTCGTCTGCAGACAATTGACAGCTTTGATCAGCATTCAATTGTTAATATAAGGCAAATGATTGTCTGAGATCATAAGCCAGAAATAAAGCCCGCACTTAATTTCTCTTCAGCCACTCCGTTACTCGCTCACATACTCAGATACTCATTCGCTCAAAAACGTAGGCATTCTCTTTCGATCATCCAATGATCTCAAACACTCCGTACTATGTAACTCCACAAGACCCTCACTAACTCCCTGACTGACTAATTTCCTAACTTCATTAATTCAAACACAACCTTGGAAACCGCACAGTAATAATCTCACTAAAGTCATCGCTAATTTCTTTCCTAAGTTCCTCTCACGACCTCCTTCCAAGTAATTCGCACAATCTCTATCACTCAATTACTCACTCACTCAGTCACGCATTTACTCACTTACTCATGACTCCCTTTCTCCCAGATTTTAGATCTCTTATTCACACATTATACCACATATATAACGGAACGCATTTGCTGACCATGATCGTGATCTGACCTCTAGGCAAAAGTCGTTGTGGTTTTTACATAGGGGTCCAGTGATAGCGCAAAGACCCTCGTTAAATCGAGTGAACAGTCTGACGGGCGCTGTAACTGATTACTTTGGCTTTTGTAGTAATTGTTTCCTTTGTCTGACTGAAATTTTTCTTTTTCCTATTTCACTTTTTAACAACTTTGACTGCATTGTTGGTTCTATCAAATTGGTCGTCTTCTTGAACGTGTAATGCGTGTTGAGTGCGTGTTGCAATTTTAATGAACAGGGCTGTGGGAGGGCTTGGTTTTGAAATCTAAGGTCTAAACAGCTTCCTGTTCTGTATTCCTTTTTTTTAAAACGTAATAAAACTTGATAGTGTTAAGCAAACTTGTTTCGAAGAACTCTGGCTTCTAGAAAGTACTTACTGACTTATTAGTTATTAAGAAGTCATTTTTCATTTAATATTACTAAGCTTTTTGCGAGTTGTTTATAATTCATCTTTCAATATTTTGAGAACTAATTCGGGAGCAATTCCTAAAACTTTTAACCGATAAATCCCAGCCACAGAAAACTTTCACGCCATGCCATCTTTGACTTTTCTTAGAATCTACTAGTCCCCTTAGAGTTAGGAGACCTAAGTTCTTTGAGTTGTACTTACATTTAATAACCGAAACAAAGTTAAGGTACCATTTAAGGCCACTTCCATGTACAATGTTTTTGTAAGCCAAACAGAGAACATTTTACAGACGATACAGGTACGATGAGATAGAAAGACCGAGGCTGATTTCCAGCATATTTGATTATACTTTTAATGATAACCATATATGCAAGTATATACATATTTATTCCTGTTGTTGTTCTACAACTTCATTGTTAATTGAAAGTTCAACGTGTGCCGGACTTCAATGCCAGCCACGTCATTACCATAAAGCACATATAGTGTTGGATCATAACCTAGCACCAGCGCTAATTGGGACCAGCTAACACGCTCATACAAAGCGGCTTGAGCACTACGTGTGTCATCTGTTTTAGGCAGTAAATCAAAAAAGAATTCAAAATTGTGAGCAACACAAAATTGTCGCGCCAACTTTGAGCATCAGATTTCAGATTTGGCTAAAACCGCTAAACCACTTCAATGAATACACTCCGAGTGTGTTCACTGCGTGCTGTAAGTCTGAATTTTTCCGTTAAGGTGCCTTTTGCTAAATGCCAGCATTGCCAATATTCATTAGATGCTTGAGTTGAGATGTTGAAATAGCTTGTTGTTTCGACAATGTTTGCCGAAATATTCTGTGTGATTGAGGTGTTGACGTCGAGCTGTTGGACTTTTGAGTAGTGAATTAACTAAAGAAGCCACAGAAACGTCATTCACACAGAGACTCGACTTTGTGATTGTGAGGTCGATTACATTTGATTGCGGTTATGTAATCAATGTAGACTTTAATAGGTAACTGCTCTAAAGTTGTCTTTCTTGTTTCGTTAAGTGCTATTCACATAGAGTGACTTGTCGTGCACATATGGCGATATCTATTGACTTGGCACAAACTTCCAAACAGGGTTGTATCTTTCAAAGACCTTCTTGTAGTAAGGTGAACGAATTGAAAAATGTAGAAATGTAAAGGTTAATTTTATTTGAAAGTCTGCTTGAGAAAATTTCAATTTACAATAAAGAACCACTTTCTCAAAATTTATAAGTAATATAGAGTAAGAATATGGTGGTATTCTTAGAGAGAATTGGTGAAAACAAAAACAACATGAAGAGAAGAGAATAGAAAGAACTGCTCTCCATGGAGTGTCAAAAACTAAGATGAGTTGAAAAGAGATAAAAAGTTGTTCTTTCTTCCGTTGCCACGGAAATAGGCTTAATTCAGCGCTTAATATTCTAATTATTAAATTACATACGATCATTCTTATAAGCGAGATAATTCTTATACGTAATTTACTTTCGAATAAATATATACAAGTATAAATATTCCTAAGATGATTCGACATGGCATAGTTTATTTAACTCATACAGGGAAGTTATATTTTTATTTTTTTGGTTATCTATATATAAGTACGTTAAAACAATTTTTGAAATCAAGCTAACGCTATTATAGACATCGCAATAATATGAAACATACATCAATGGAATGCTAAAGTTGTCTAGATGTGAACAATTTCAAAGACTTTTAAAAAACAGTGAAATTGCAACAATAAAATATCATACATGCGCTGGCAATATAACAGCTTGGAAATGCAAGAGACAGTGTGAGTGAGTGAGAGTGAGTATTATGTAGAGTGTGAGTGAAGAAGAGTATGCGTGATGGAGAGTTCGCGTAAACGAGTGTTAGTATGAAGGATAAGGAGTGTAAAGGATAGTGAGTTCAAAAAATATCTGCGAAGCTCGCGCTCGCGATATAAAAGTTCTGGATGAAGATTAATTTCAGTTTCTACTTCTTAATTTTTGGCAAAATACAAATGACGATTCTAATGTGTTTTAAGATAGAAATCTTCATAAATAAACCTCACCAATAAGTTCGGCCATTGGTTCTCTCTGTGGTCGGATTTCGACCATTGGGCGAAAAACTAGTACTATTAAATGGCTTATATCTACTACAACTTTTTGAACTCAGATTTCAAATAAGTTTAAATAAGACGATGGTTTGCTTATTCACAATGTAAAGTAATTCCTTTAAGACTGTAAACAATATCTTCTGATGACAATTGCAATTCACTTGGAGTTGTAATTATTTTTTGTTTGTTCATTTTGCGTCTATTCAATTAAATGTTGCTTTTCATAACTCCTAATTTTAAATTTGTTGCGTAAAAGCTACAGCTTTGAAATTTAGTATTCGACAACATTTTTATTTTTTTAAAGGTTTGCCATTCACATTGAGTAGCAAAGCTTTTACTTTTATCACTCTTCGATTCCTCATTCAGTACTCTCTCCAAGTTTTACGCGACCAAGTGTTATTGAAATCTGGATAAGGTGAGACCTTTCAAGTGAAGCTATAATAATTTATTTATCGCATTTAGTCTGCAAACGAAACCTGATGGGATTTTCACGAATAGTTTAAATTTACACTAAATTTATATAACATTCTTATATGAAATGAATCATCAATTAATTCGCTATAAAAATCAGTATATTTTTGTGTCATTTTGATGCTCGTGTTCATAAAAACAATGAGTGCATAAAATAAAATTTTAAACACTGTCAGCACAGCGTGGAGTTGCGATCGGACAATAGACGACGTGAAATCTCCGCAAACAGGTTCGAGCAACCAAAGGAGCCGGCATTGGGAGAGGGTCTAACAATGACGAAGGCGTAGCCATTAATAACGAAAATGGCAGACGACATG
The DNA here is from genome assembly GCA_035041755.1 of Cacoxenus indagator. Taxonomy (NCBI): domain Eukaryota; kingdom Metazoa; phylum Arthropoda; class Insecta; order Diptera; family Drosophilidae; genus Cacoxenus; species Cacoxenus indagator. The sequence goes on along the minus strand of JAWNKX010000192.1, from coordinate 77,381 downwards.
CCTTAAAAATATAAAAGCACCGAAGTCTAAGCCACAAACGGTACTGCAAAAAAAAGAAAACGCCAGAATCAATGAGAGAGATGAAAAGTCATTTATGGTTTCGCCTTTTGCGGGAAATAACTCGCATCGTTTGCTGTTGCCGAATCGTTTCGCATTAAGGCCGCGGTGAATGAAATTCATTTCAATACAAGCCACTGGTTGGACTTTGAGCAGGTCTTTTTGGTCGTCTGCCATTCCAAATAGACCTTACAATGACTATTGACTATTGGCCACAAAAATAAAAAATGGAAGAAAGAAGAAATTATGTTGGTATAAAAGTAAAATGCACTCGTAAAAATTGTAAACCAAATAAACGAAGATGTGTTTAGATAGTACGAGAGGCTTATTACATTCGAGTACATAAATCGGGAACAGAGTCGTCGAATTAGATTAAATTCGATAAAAAAAGGGTGTAATGAAAACAATGCAATGGACAAAAAACTAAAAAAAAGGAAAAATGATTTTAATTCCTTTATGTCACTCATTCCCTTATGACAGCGAAATTTCAGTGGTCTCTCTATTCTTTTGTCTTTCTTTCTTTTGTCTCAAACACACTGGTCATTCGGTGGAATTCAGTGGTCATTGTTTGCTCTATCAAAAATGTGAACAGTTGGTTGGGCCTATGAATATGACTATGAAGAGGTTTTTCAGTTTTCCGTATCACTATTTGCGAAGCGTGTGGAGCTTAGAATGGAAGGGATATTTTTTTGAAAATACACGAGCAGATGTTTCAGCAGCAGATGCTTCAGATATAAAACGTAGTTATACAGATTGATTTGCAATAGTTAAATTGCAGGTGGATGAAAATTTACAACCATATTCAAATTGTATTGTATTGAAGGCATATTTGTCGGGAAATATTTGCAGAATAATTCTTCATTTTTCAAGCATGAATGTGGAAATAAAATTTGAAATGAAATATCTTTGGCTCAGAAAAATTTTGAGGACAAAAAATGTTTGATCACAATGTAGAAATATGGGTCTGCGACATGGACGTGCGTTTTCTTAATAAATACATAACAATCCAATGCTTCATCGGATACTAAAGTTTTTATAGTAAAACACCGTTGACTCAAAAAGGAATTTAGATGTGGTAACGTCTTCACAAGAGGGTTCCATAATGTTTATGAGGGAAATCTAGAATAGAAAATTTCTGAATACCGTCGTACTATTTGACATTAGACTTCTATATACGAACTGGAAATAATATTAACTGATAAATAAGTAATAGCTGCAGAGCGAACTAGGCACAGTACTATCTCGGGACAATTCAGTGAAAATAATTAGCAACAATGGCGACATATACAGAAATTGCAAAGATCAATTCACAAGGAAATCTCTGTGACACCCCTTATGCACGTGTCTGGTTTTATCCATTAACATGAACCATGCGACGAACTAATTACTATATCACCCTAAAACCTGTTATAAAATCCACAAACGTCAATTCGGTCCTAATGATTTTGTAACACCCGACTGCACTGACTGCTATTTAAAAGAGAAACCTTCCTATGTGGGGTGTACATCATTAGTTTTATAATTTATTTTACTCGTCTCTGCTCTTGTAGAAAACGTCCTCAAATGACGACCTTGGCGGGTGAGAACTCAAAATCATTTACTAGCGTTTAGTATTTGCTCTGAGTATTCTCAAATGAGCTTAACTAGACTGGAAATAATTAATTTGGAATTTGCTGATAATTTCTAAATAAAAAAAATTAACATATTGATTTTGTAATAACATTGAACCGATGAACTGTGTTTGGATTTATATAATAATTTCCTACACTGGAATTACTTTTTTCCTTAATCCATAAAATAATAATAATAATAATATTATTATGTATTTAATCCATATTAAATAAATTTTCGGGGCTATTTTAAATATCGCTCTTTGAAAAAGTTTCCAAAAAGTTTCCAAAAATTTTTAATGTACTAAAATGTACAAAACCAGGCGAATGTGTTAGAACGTAGCTAAAATTTTGTGTGAAGCTCATGAAATCTTCAATGATTATAGCAAACTGTGCTGAGATGCTTTAAAAATACGATTTGTTCCTACGAATTGTTCTAAAAAATATATTTTTTGATATGTTCTCGAAAATGCAAATATTATCATATTGATTCATATTGGCAATTACTTACATATGTTCTAAGATGAAGACATTTCAATGAGTACTCGGCAATGTTTTAAATCATAATGTGCGAAACATGCCAAAAACAAAATTGTGTACCAAGAAAAAAAGTACTGAAAGGGAGTCGTATTACGTAATTAGCCACAACCAGCGATTCGAACGAATACTCAAATACGCGTTGTTGTGTTTGGTTGTGTTGGACAAAGAAATAAC
>JAWNKX010000192.1:0-70000 GCA_035041755.1 Cacoxenus indagator | reverse complement strand
AGCAGCCTTTAATGCAATTGAAAGACAGTCGGTAAAAGTAGGTTTAGCAGTAAATGAATGCAAACCGAAATTCGTGGTATGATCTAGTAGAGAGTCGCTTTGTCTTGACTATCAGCTGATGGCAGGTACCTATAATTTCGAGGTAGTCAAGGAGTTCACATATCTTAGCTTTATAGTCACCAGCAAAAACGACACCAGCATAGAAATGAAAAGAAGAATAACTCTTGCCCATAGATGCTTCTTTGCGCTCAATAGACAACTGAGTAGTAGGGCCCTCTCTCGCCAGACAAAGATAAACCTGTATAAGACACTCACCCTGCCAGTTCTATTGTATTGTGCAGAATCGGGGACTTTGTCTCAAATCGATGAAGCAGCCCTGGGCATATTCGGGGGAAAGATTCTTCGCAGAATACTTAGCCCCATTCGTATTAGCAATGACTACCGTATTCTATGGAAGGACGAGGTGTATGAACTATACTATGACATTGACGTAGTCAAACGGATTAACGTGCTCCGCTGGTTTGGGCATGTTCTTCGTATGGATGAAGATGCTCCACCTCGTCGTGCACTTGACGCGGTAGTGGCTGGGCGTAGACGGCTAGGTAGACCTCGACTCCGGTGGAAGGACCAAGTTACGCAGATTCTGTCGAACTAGGAAATTCTGAACAGGAGGAGGTTGGCGCAGGACAATTTGACATTTTACGTTAGGTCGAGATCCGTTAATCGGGTTGACCTGACCAGTCAAGGTCAAGTGTTTTATTAATGTCTGTTGGTCAATAAGTTGGTTCGCCTGTACTTAAGTGTTTAGAGTATGTGAACTGCATAGCGTTGAGTAAATTGTTGCCTTTTTTGTTCGTTAGCCTCGATCCCCACAAAGTGTGTTTCGCGTTGTAATCACAGACTGTAATGAAGCGTTGTCCAATAGAGTTGAGGAAGTTCTTATATTCTGTGTCTGTAATATTATGTTTTGGTGGGCTATATATAGCAGATATTGTCAGCGGTCCTTTGAGATAATTAATTTGAATGTTCATCGCTTGCATGTAGTTATGCTGAGAAGGCTCAAGCTCGTCGTGCTTTATGCACTGCTTAATAATTATGGCTGCTCCACCGTGCGCTGTGCCATCGGGGTGGTTTGTGGTATACACTTTGTACCCTCTAACTTGTGTAAAGTGTTTGTTTGTGTAATGTCTCCGAGATTAGGGCCATGTCAAGGCTGTTGTCATGAAGAAGTATTTGTAGTTCGTTAATATGGTTTTTCAGTCCGTTTGCTTTCCAACTTATAATCTTTAATTTAGTTTTCATTTAGTTTGTCTATCTTCTATATGAGTATTGTAATGACGTTTATCAAATTTGTGACTTGTTGAAACAATTGTTTCATCAGGTCTTTCATCTCAGTAATGTCAGTATTTATGTCAATGCGTCTACTTATGTATTCATTGGTTGGATTCGTGAGTTGTTCCTTCTTATTATTTTCGCCATTATTGTTGTCATTCTTATCCTTATTACTTGAGCGTACGATAAACCGGTCTTAATTTTGTTTAAGTTTTGAGACTCGATTGGAGCTACTGCTACTGTCTCAGCCAGCACTTGGGGCTATTTCCTCTGAGGGATGGAAATCAATTTTTTTCAATGCCTTGTATATCTCGCAACCTTTGTAGTTTGTTGTGTGTGCAGCACCGCACCACCGCCCAAGGCACATTTTATTTGACCGTTGGCTTCAATTTTGCAGTCGATTGTTTTGTGTTTACCGGCGCATTTGACGCAGATCGGATCTCTGGTGCCAACATTCCTCGTGTGCCCGTATTTTTGACAATTTGAGCATTGCGATATTATGTGGTTATGGTGTGGGGGTTCAAAAATGGTTTTCTCGTTTTCAGAGTAGTGTGGATATGTTATAAATATATTTGTTGTTTTTTTTTTTCAGCTCAATTTAGTTTCTTTTTGTTGTACATTGTAGATGTTTATGACTTCATGTCCTGGATTCATTTCTTATTTCATTAATGTCAGTGGCGTGGTGCATATTCCTGAGCACTTCTTTACATCCATGTACTTCCTTCGGTTAGAATATGTAGTATTTCGTGCTGTGTTCTTGCAGCATCTTAATAACTGTAGAGTAACTGGTAGAATCTTTCGTTTGTATTCGCACCTCGTTATTCTGCACCGTTTTTAAATTGTAATTACGTTTAATTACATTTTTAAAGTATTGTTAAGAACACTGATTTGTTCGAAGTCTTAAACATAAATTGGAGGTGGCTTAACCGATTAGATGCTTTTTTGCTATGGCAAATTTGTTGCATCGGAAACACTTTCCGCGCCACTGTTCGCTTGACTGTCGTCGTATTAAGATAGAAGAGCGAACCTGTTGGTTGTGATTGGTACAGTTAGCCACTATTGTTGCAGTACTGTTTGCGTTCTGTTACATTGTTTGTTTCTCTTGTGTTGTTTTGTTCAGCACTGTTATTGGGTGATTGATTGCACCTATTTCTATTTAGGCTGGACTCTTGTGTGTTGCCGTTGCATATGTTTTGTGTATCGTATTGCTTACTTAATGTTGTTGTTGTACTCGCTGTGGATATAGAGGAGACAGATAATACAGCTGATCCTGTTACCATGGTGATTGTTATAGTTGAGTATGAACGTTCTCTCTCGAAATTAGCTGGAAGTGAAGCTTGGTTAGATTCTCTGTTGTTGTTGTTATAATTGATGCTCTTGTTTGAACTGTTGGACGATGTGATAAGGTACGCGTTGTTGTTGTTTTTCGATATCTGATTGTTCCTCTTAGTTATATTCAACATTTTCTTGGTTATAGTCAAAGCACAGTATCTGCATTTCAAAATTTTCATTTTCCTTCGACACACTCTTCAATGGTTTTTTATACTCATTAACATCTTTACTTTTGTCACATTGTTCGTTATCTCTTATGTTATTTTGCAAAGCCTAAAAACTTTCCTCAACATTTTCAGTTATGGTCAGTTTTACTTTATTTTGTTTTTAAAAGTCTGGACCCAAAACTATAGCATATCCCATTCATTAGCAACGACCATCAGTTCGATTTTTAAATTTTAATTGAAAATCTGAATATAATTTGTAATTTTTCCGATTACATTTAACTTTGTATTTATTTATTTATTTATTCCATAATAACGTTGAATTTCATCTATTTGAAGTGAAACTTCTAAGGGTGCAATGGCGGTAAAAATTTACAATATTTCGGTGCCGTGGCAGCTACTTCTAAGACAGAGATAAAAGAAAAATATGTAAGAGAAACAGAGAAAGAATACACTGCAGACGTACACAATTTTTTTTTTGTGTGCGCGCTGCTCAGCGTTGTAATGAATGGAAAAGGGGAAAGAAAACGAAAACCGAGATAAAGCTGAGCTGTGCTCGCTGTTGTTGGCATGTTGGCTCGCTCCTGAGTCATGACACATGAGGTTCGGTCTACTCGAGTATGCACAAAATTTGCGACTGTCGCGACACCAGAGAAGAATCGACGACAGCTTCGGCTGCAAGGCTGTGTCAAAATAAATATAATCAAGCAAGCGGCAAGCGCACGACTAAGTCGAATTGTGACCTCAAGACAGAGGGGATGTATTTTGCTGTTTTAATTTTCTCTTGTTCTTTGGCAGTTAGCTTCGATAGTTTGCTTTTAGTATAATTATTGTTTGCATTATTATTGTTAGTATTATTATAGTTATTAGCATTATACTCTTTATTATGCTTAGTATTAGACTTTCTAATACATTTGTAATTTTGACTATTTTCTTTAGGCAGTTAGTTGTATGCTATATACTGTGTCTCACTCAGGCCTATTGAAGTTTCACTTCTAGCATGCGCACTTAGTTGCACGCGAGGTTTTTTTCTATTATTGTATCCATTTCATTTTGAATTATTTTATTTTTGTTACTATTTTAATCTTTCCCCCCTACGTCTTTGCAAAAATGGAAAGCTTTTATATCTGTTCACATAAGTTAGCTACAACCATAAGAAAACGTTTAAACAATGTAAGAATAGTCTTCATAAAAAGTAAAGACAAATGTACACGACATATGGCAAATAAAAAAAAGAATAATAATAATTATAATGATAATAATAGTAATAATAATTGTAAATAAAAATAAAAATATTTAATATTCATTGTATTTAAAGGAATGCTTGTTTTTCCTCTTCAGTGCTAAACTCCTCCACAATTTCCTTTAATAAACATTGTTAACACGAATTGATTTATGTATATACGAAACCAAATAAAAAAGAAACTCAACATTGGCATTTTTTAACCTTTAATGTTTAATAAGACATCGTCCTATAAATTTTATTCCCAAATATCGAGTTCGCAGAAAAAGTTCAATTCAATCAGGCAATGCGGTGAGTTCTTTAAGTGTGTAAATGTATATAATATTCTTAGCGCTATATTCTCAACAATCTATCAATTATAAAAACCTGTAAATAGTATTATTCAACACTCTTGTTAGGAATAAGTTTAGAGAGTATAGTTCACCGCTGTAATTGGCAAGGCGTGTTTCTGGAACTGATGGTGACTTCGATCAGTAGCCACGAGAACACTGCGAAATAAACACAAGTAAAAGCACGCAAGAGAGTTATAAGTTAAATTCGCGAGTGGCACGCTTGATCTGAACAAATTTTATTTCGCAATTTATTATCGCGACACCCATGCTTATGCGCATGCAAACCATAATGGCCAACATTTTATTTCCAAGAGGTGAAGTGTGCAGGTGAGCCGTTAGTTTAATTATATTTCGGCGTCCCAAATTGTGTGTGCGACGAGGGAAGCATCCTGCCCAGTTGGAATTTCGCAAGAGGCGAAGTTTGCGGAATACGCCGTTAGCTTAATGGATTTCACAACCGCGGAAATTGTGTGTGTGGCGTTGGTTGCATTTGTATTTCGCATGAGGCGAAGTGTGCGGGAGTGCGACGTTAGTTCGGCCAATTTCACAAAGGCGAAAATTGTGTGTGCGGTGTTTAGCCATTTTGTATTTCGCAAGAGGCGAAGTGTGCAATTGAGCCGTTAGTTTAATCAAATTTCGGCGTCGTAAATTGTGTGTGGGGCGAGAGAATCATCCTGCGCAGTTTTCTATTTCACAAGAGGCGAAGTTTGCGTGAGTGCGACGTTCGACCAATTACACAACGACGTAAATTGTGATCTATGACTATACCACTCACTCTACCAATTCGTAGAAGTGCACGTTTAAGTCCATCTGTAGCCATGGAAGATGACGACATGCCAGCTGCTCTATTGAGCAGAGTACAACAGACTAATGAAATCCTTCTGACGCCAACCACAGATTCGAAGGTGGACAATACAAAGGTGTTAACTGACTCCAAGACTGATGAGGTCATAAATGTTATGGAGAGTCGAATAGCCCTGCTGGAGAATGGGTTACGTGCGTATAAGATGAGGATCAGTTCCCCAATGGTTTTCACGACAGTACAGCAGCAGCAGTCATTGCAGCCACAATTGACAATGACTCCACATGTGACACAACCGCCATATCAACCGTTAACGTGGTCATTGGAAGATCGAAGTATTGCAGCGCACTCAGGTACAACAAAGTCTAACGTTTGTGCTGCCAATCCGCTCGCAGTCCCGTCGACGTCTAGAGGTGACCCCTTTGTAACGCCAAGACTATGTTTACCAACAGAGGAGAATTCAGCCGTGAGAGCCCTCTCGTACGACACACGTGTTCCGGCCAAACTAATTGATCTACCGGAATTCAACGGGAACCCTGAGGATTGGCCAATGTTTTATATAGCATTCACCCAATCACCAGCAGCCTACGGATACAACAATTTCGAGAACAACCAAAGGCTACAAAAATGTTTAAAGGGAGGTGCTCGTGAAGTCGTCAAATCACTGCTAATTCATCCGGCCAACTTCAATAGCATAATTGAGCAGTTAAAGTTTAGATTCGGACGTCCGGGGCAGCTGATCCAAAGTCAATTAGAAATCGTTCGCCAAATCCCAACGATATCGGAGAGTGCCGTGGTAAGAATTACACCCTTCGCTACAAAGGTGAAAAATATTTGTGCGTTTTTAAAAGCCGCTGATGGGTATCGGTATCTAGAAGACCCAATCTTGCTTGAGGATTTGGTGGCAAAATTGCCTCTAAGTAAACGAATCGAGTGGGTTAGGCATTCAGTAGTAACACAGCCGTACGCTAGGTTGATTCACTTCGGTGACTGGATAAGTACAGAAGCCAACATTATTTGTACTGTTTGTGAAAGGGATTCTAGGCGTGAGTCAAAGCGCCGTGTTGTACTTCACGTACACGGGAACCAAGCAACAGGTAAATGTTCGATGTGCCAGGGACAACATAAACCGTTTGAATGCGATCATTTAAAAAATACCACTGTCGCAAGGAGATGGGCGCAAGCAAAGAGGATCCGTGTGTGCTTTTCATGTTTGAATGCTGGCCACACAACTCGCGATTGTCGACAGCAGAAACCATGTGGCGCCGGTGGATGCAAGAAGGTACATCATCATTTGCTTCATAGAGCTCAAACAGAACCTTCTGAACCGATTTCCTTGCCAATAAGACCGACCACTCATTCAGAATCGCCAGTCCTGAGCTGCAATACCGAGCGAGATAAGCTTCTTCTAAAAATCCTTCCGGTATAACACGTTGACACGTATGCACTCTTAGATGAAGGTTCTACTATCACAATGCTTGACAGCGCAATAGCCGAAGAGTTGAACCTGAGCGGAGAAGAACAGCGCCTTAGTTTGCAATGGATTGGAGGCAGAGCAGCACAGGAACCAGCTGCCTTAGTTGATCTACACATAAGTGGAAGAGTCATTAAGAGGACACATAAATTGAAGAATGTATACACCATTTCAAATCTTCAGCTGTCATCACAAAGTTTGAGTAAGTGCGATCTGAAATGTAATAGCAAATGAATGGATCGATTATCAACAGAGCCATACACCATCATTGCCGGTTGGGCATACCGTCAACGACAATCACGCTAAGGAAGAGCGGAGCATTTGCGGCCAACACTGAACTGGGCTGGGTGGTATTGGGTCCATCAAGGGTGGATATACCTGAAGTGCCAGTATGCCTATTTGTCGGATGTTTTCCACTTTAACCGCTTCATGACATGGTTGCCAATTATTTTGACGTGGACAACTTTGGCGTTTGGGCCGGCCTACCAATGCAGAGCGAAGCTGATAAGAGAGCCAAAGCAATCTTGGAAGCGACTACATGTCGCGTCGGCGGACGATTTCAAACAGGACTCCTGTGGGTGTGTGATAAATTTAATTTGCCGGACAATTGCGACATGGCTTTCAAAAGATTGATGAGCATGGAAAGGCGTATGAGGCTTGATGCAGAATTTGCTGAAGCATACAAGGGAATAATTGATTCTTATATAGCGAAGGGTTATGTTCGCAAACTCCATCCAAAAGAAATCGAGTCGCAAGTGACACCAACTTGGTACTTGCCGCACTTTGCCGTGTTAAACCCCAACAAGCCAAGAAAAATAAGGATGTTTGTTGACGCAGCTGCCGAAGTCAATGGTAAGTCACTCAATTCGTGCCTTTTGAGGGGTCCACAGGAGAATCGGAATTTGGCGTCCATTCTGTTCCAATTTCATGAGGGAGCGGTAGGCGTATGCGGTGACATAAAAGAAATGTTTCATCAAGTAGTGATACGACCAGAAGACAGATGCACTCAACGATGTTTGTGGCGTAAAGCTAATTCAGACAATGACCCCGCCGCTTATGAGATGAACGTGATGATATTTGGTGCGACTTTCTCGCCTTGCACAGCACACTACGTCAAATGCCGAAATAACCTAGAACACACAAACGAAATACGTGTACTACGTGTAAATAGTATTATTCAACACTGTTGTTAGGAATAAGTTTAGAGAGTAAAGTTCAACACTGTAATTGGCATGTCTTGGACTGATGTTGACTTTTAGTGTTCGATCAGTAGCCACGAGAAACACTGCGAAATAAACACAAGTTAAAGCACGCAAGAGAGTTATAAGTTAAATTCCCACTTATAGATTTAAAAAGGAGGTTTAATACCCAATAATTTTCATATATTTATAATAATAATATAATATATAAGTTTTTTAGATCATTTTCCAGGCGCCATTAAAACCTGTTATTTCTCTACTATTAATATCGAAGAAACAAGCGCAGTGTAGCAACCTTATTTTGCCTCATTGAAGGTGGGTGACTGTTATCGAAGCAAGCAATGTTCCCCTGCTTGCAGTGTCTACTCAATTTTGTGTTTTTGGCGCGAATTGGCGTGAAAAGGAATTTCTGTATATCACCTTTGTTTTGGTCGTTTTAATTGCCGTCTCCCATTTTGGTTTTTATTGTTGTTGCCGCCGTTTTGTTCTATATATTATTGAATTACTTTTGAATTTATAATCCACCCTAAATGAGCGTGGTGGAATTGCAACTGAGTAAACCCTTTCTCATTTGAGCCTATTTCTCTCTCTCTCTTTGAGGGAGAATTGAATTGTGTAGCCTTAAGCTTAGTTTTAAGTAATTAATAAAGTCACTCTAAGAACAAAGGTGAAGCAGCGCGGTTCATTTATTGGCGCATTACGGAGCTGGCTGCTATAAGGTTTTTAGCGGCAAGACTTTGGCGCCCGAGCAGGGACCTGAAGGAAGAGCTCCATACCCGAGAAACACTGGAAATAGGATCGGGTAGACAAGGGATAAAGCGCACGTTCCGAAGCAGTTACAGTGAGTACATGTCTTTGCATTTGGTAACTGAAGCTTCGAGCACAGAACTTATGGATTTCAGAAAAAGAGAATAACAAATTGTGATATTTGATTGTGAAATTTGTGAATTTAAAGCAATATTCCTTGCATTTATTCGCTTTATAGCGGTTCGCATGTTGAAACATAACTCGAATTGTTGTTGTTTAATTTCGGTAATTGTGTTGTCAAAGGTGCAAAGTGCAAGCTCTAACACATAGTTCAACTTGCGGTTGCCCTACATTTTTGAGGTATATAGGCGATCTGCTTGACTTGGAAGGCGAGTGGTGTAATTGCTGTTTTTGACTCGTGTTGTTGTTGGTGTTTTATAGAAAACATATACATAGCAGAGTCTTCGAAGTCAGTTATGCAAATTTGGTTGGGTACAGACTAATTGTTGTTGGGTGATCTTTAACAGTGTTATGTGCTATTTATTTGCAAACGTAGCACGTTAGAAAATTTATAAGCGGAATAAATAGGGTGAGTTTATGTCATTGCAGTTTTTTGATTCGTCTTGTTGTTGGTGTTTATAGAAAACATATACATAGCAGAGCCTTCGAATTCGGTTATGCAAATTCGGTTTGGTACAGAGTTCTCTTGTTGTGTTTGTGCTTAACAGACGTGTTCGTTTTACATCTGCTCCGGAGTTTGACTAGGATTTGGCTATTGATTTTTCTATTGTCGTTTTCGATCTTTACTTTAATTTATATATATATATATATATATATATATAAATAATATAATATACATTTTGTGCTTAACATTGTTTAATTATTTTGGCAAGTACAACACTTAAAATTGGCTTTCCTGTATATTGAGTTCAATCTCTTTTTTTTCCTGCTTCGTTCTACCTTTAAATTGTTTTTGCTATTTTAGTGTTTGATATGCAGTTCTTATTTTTGAATAACTGTATTTCCTCTTTGCTCTCTTGGAAAGTCTTTTATGAAAACTAATAATTCACCTCACTTTTCTCTTTCCAATTTTATCTCTGTCTAGCTGAGAGTGCCAAACCAGAGAGAACTTATTCAAATAGAGTTCAGATTTCTCCCTTAAAAAATTACCGGAGAGACTTTTAAGAAACGATTGGCTTATGTTAAATTTTAAGCAGTTGTACAGATTTCTTGTCTGTTCAACTATGTGGCGTAAAATATTCTGTTGGTTTGCCTAAGGTAAACAAGCAAATGGACGGACTGCCGTAAAAGGGGAAAATATTCAATGATAAGTAAATTACAAAAACACAAGAAAGACATAGTAAGAACAAAAATCAGAGACACTGTCTTCTTTTTTTGATTTTTTTGTTCAATGTTTTTTAATTGCAAGGTGTTCGAGAATATTAAGCAAATTGTTAAAGTTCTCTTTAATTTTAAACTACAAACCAAATTGAGCCCATATTAGCAAGAGCTGCCTGGTATTTTGCCTATATTCATTTATATGAATGAAATGAAAATACCACTCGGCCAGCAAAAAAAGTAGGCATGATCACAAAGCAAAATGGTACAAAAATATTCCCAGTGATACACATAATAAGAAACCAATACAATCTTATACACGCACTATACATACACAATACACTCAAAATTATCACACCAACAAAACCTTATACACGCACTATACCTACACAACACATTTAAACTTATCACATTTCGCACGCAAGGGAGACAATAAAAACCAACACAATCCTATACACGTACCACACCTACACAACAAGGTCACCCACACAATGGCAAGTTTTGATTTTTGGCTTCAACTTCTTAATGACAATTTTTGGTTGTGGCAGAACACGAAATCCATTTCAAGAGCAAGTACAGTGAATGCGCATTTATTGAACAGCCAAAGAAAACCAAGTGAAATTTCTAACTACCGTCGAGTTTCCATAGGTCGAACTTCTATAAGTCGAATATCTCCATGACTCGAATTGAGTACATTCATAGTGAAAAATCAATAGAATATGTCGTCCATAACTGGAAAATCCCCATAATTTGAACTTTTGTTATGCATTATGGTGATTCAAGATTTGGCAGTTGACTGTACGAGAAATACGCACAGTCCGCAACGTTCGAGTCTCAATCGCGCAAAGCAAATTTCGTCATCCTTACTTTGTGTTGTGTTCTTTCCACGATCGTCAATGAAAAAAAAACAAATGGTCTAGACTTTGTTGTTGTGTGAGCGTAGCAAAAAAGAGGAATTTTTGTTCCCGCACGCGCCCCACTACACATCGTAACCAACAAGTAAATTTTCGATTGTCAGGTCCCGAGCGCGTTTCGTTATTGAGTTCATATTTGCGTGTACGCAAAAAGTATACATATTAATTCACGCAGAAATATCTCTTTTCTTTGTCTTCCCTTATGTTCGACAAATAAGGAAAAAACAAATGTCGCTTTGTTGTTGGGCTGTCAAACGCAAAATGTATTGTTTGTCTGTATTCGGAGTAGCGCAGCTGGTTTGACATCGTTTTCAAGTAGGACACTTGCAGTTGCTTGCTGTTTTTTCTGTTTGCCTGCTAGTCAAGGTAGAATTAGCTGTATTCAACTTGGATTTTTGGACATACCTACCGCAAAATATACATTTGAAATCAATTTTACTTATTTATTTCTTTATTTCTAACAGCCCGAACGAATAATATATTCGTTATTATTATAATTATTTATTATTTATTCCTTAAAAGTCCCACCAAAACCAATACAAGTAGGTGGTGGGAATTGCAATAACAAAAATCATGTTCTTCATTCATAAAACTATACCTAAAAACCTATACATGTTCCTTTTTCGCTATCATTCCCACAACAATATCAATATAATCAAAATAAAAACGGGTGACGCCAGGGTACAGAAATTCCTTTTCAAGCTAATTCCCGCCAAAAATTCGCGTTCAGTCAGTAGCAAAATGACGTTGCTAAACTGCGGCCCGCGTGCTACTTCGATGTTAATAGCAGACAAACAACATAAGCCAATGTCTTATTATTTGAAAAAAGCTCAAAAAGCTCGTGAGAGATATGTGAACTCTATATGAATTAATACTCTTTGGTTCCAACATTCGAGCTTAAGTCGTTGCGCTTTTTTGCACAGTGTGTTGATAATCACAAATAAATTTTGAAAATCAATTTTAAAATTATTATTATTATATTTATTTATTTTATTGTTGCTTATTTATTATTTATTTGATATATTCATTAATTTTTAAGCTTTTATAAATTTATCAAAAAAAAAATTTTTTTTTAAATATTTTTATTTATTTTTGATGTTTATTTCTTTTTTCATGTATATTCATTTCATTTATTCATTTTGTGCTATTTGTCTTATTTTGCTTTTATTTTATTTTAATTTTTTTACCTACGGTTTTTTTATTTCATACAAAATGAGTTGCTGTATTCGGGCTTGCACCAACAAAGACAACTTTAATAAAGATAAGCTTAGAGGGGTCTCTTGTTGGATGTGCGATAGCATTAACCACCTTAAGTGCGCTGGGTTGACTGGTCGTGACCATGACCGACTTTACGGTACGGCTAATCCTGCATCTGGTGGCATCAGGTGGTCTTGCACCACCTGCTTCACCCGCCAGGGAGACTTCTCAATGATGTACCACCGTATGGGAAATAAATACCACAAACTTAAAAAACTATTCACTGAGCTCGCCTCAGAGTTTGATGCTGGGGCAAAATTGTTAATGGAGTACTCTTTTGACTCGACTCCAACGGCTAATCCAGTACAACTGCCGCCATTATCCCCTCACAATCTTGCGCCTACCACAGCGCCACTTATTCATTTTTCGTCTCCTCAACCTCTTTCTTGTCATTTCCCACCAACTTGTTCTACTGCTTCCAAACCTTTACCCACTTACTCTTCTGAACTTTGTTCCATATCTACCTAATCGTCCCATCCCACTCTAATTCCAATAGCTCCTTCAGCCATTATCCCCTCTAATACTACTTCATCTGTTGCTTTCAACTTTCCTCCCACTACCTGTTCGTCTTCCTCTATTCCATGTCCTAATACTGTGACTTCAGCTTCAACTTCTCCAACTTTTTCTCCTTCTTCCCAACATTTACCCACTTATTCTTCTATACTTTCTTCCATATCTACCCATTCGTCCCATCCCGTACCAAATCCAGTAGCTCCTTCCACCATTACCCCCTCTACTATTTCTTCATCTGTCGCTTTAAACTTTCCTTCCACTACTTGTTTATCTTCTTCTATTCCCTTTCCTAATACTGTAACTTCTGCTTCATCTTCTACTAAAGTCTCTAGCTCGTGCTGTACTTTGCCTCCCTCTAATAGTTCTTCGCAGTCTAACACTGCCTCTACTCTATTGCCATGTACTTGGAAGGTGCTGCATCCTCGTAAACATGTTTTTATTTCCAGGTTGAATAAGAAGACAACATGTGACGCCGTTGCACGCTATATATCATCAAAAGCATGCAACCTTTCGAATATTGATATTCATAAGTTAAATTTTTCTAGCCCTAGAGAAGGCTCTTCTTTCAAGCTTTCAATTGCTATGAAAGTATTTTCTGTCAATCTTCTATATCATTTTAGGTATTGGATTCTAAATTAAGTCTTAGATTTAGTTTAATATTGCATGTTTATTAGAGGCTGATTATGTTTTCATCTGTAGCCAAATATTTAGTACGTATACATTAGCTTTGGTATCGCATGTTCACCAAAGAAATTAGCAATTAACACCAGCTGAGCCCAGTCTATGTGACTGGGTGAATTTTGATGCCACTTGGGCCTGCCCCATGCGAGATCAGTGTGAAGTCATTGCGTACCTACTAAGTCAATATAAAATAAAAAAAATAAAATAAAAACTCATTCTCATCCCCATTCTTTGATGCCTGCGATACCAAAAGCGACACATTCGGACGGTACTTGTATTCGCCCACTACTATCCAGCCTAACAGGGACTTTTGCAATAGCGGACGATCCTTACCAAGCGTTATTTTCCCTGCTGCTCTGAGCATGAAAAATAAGTCAACTCCTATGAGTATATCTATCTTTACTTTACTGTAGAATTTAGGCTCAGCTAGACGAACTCCTTTTGGTATTTGTAGGTGCCTACCTTTCCTTGGTACAATTGGTTCCTATTGAGTTATTTCAGGTAGTATTTCAGGTAGTAGAAATTTCAGAGTTTAGAACATCGATTAATCGATTAACCGAAATAATCGATGTTTTGTTGAAATAATCGGTGTTTTTTTAAGCGATTTTATCTGGGTTCGATTAATCGTATAATCGATGGTTTATTACGATTATTAAACTTTTCTATACACCGAGAAAATACAACGGTATTTTACCTTTTAATTTTTTTTTTTTTTAGTAATCAGTAGATAGCAATCATATGGCGAGTAACGACAAAAGATGTCGAATTTTAAACCTCATATGTCAATAGATTTATAAATTTTTAAATTACAGTTTACAATCTACCTTTGCTCAATGAATAATCATTTCTCAAATAAAATTAACGTTCACAAAACATGATATAGAGAAGTAAAAAAATCAGTCTCCCTGAAAATCATATAAAAACGTATTACAAAAAAACATAACAAAAAAAAAGCAAAAAAAACTACTACTGTATTTACGTTTAACATATTTATAATTTTTTATTTATTAATTTTCTTCTTCTGTTATTAAAATTAGAGGAGATCAGTTGATCAATTGTGGCATTAGAACCAATTGGATTCCGTATAAATTTTTGTGTAATTAATTGTTTTCGAACGGTTTTATAGTTGATGGTTAATCGATTATTCGATTTTTTAAGCGACAATTAATCGACACATAGACTAATTAGTAAGAAATAATAATCAATGTCACTAATCGATGTTTTGTTGGTCGATACCCATCGCTACTCTGCGGCGTTTTTGGAGAAGTCACCAATCACTCAGATAATTTGCAGATGGAAATAGGTATTGGTAGAGGTTCGAGATAGAGATATAAAACTGCACTAAAACTGATATAAATGAAAAAAGGCTCCGAGATAAGGAAAATAAGAAGGAAACTTCTGACAGAACTAGCCAAAGAGTATTCATTCATATATAGGTTACATTTCCCCCTTAAAAAAAGGCAGGAGAGACTTGTCAGGCACGATTAGAATCGGGCACTGATTCTGTACATCAACAGAATTGTTGGCTGTTCAACTTATGCAGCGTAACATATTGCTGTTGGTTTGCTTGGGTTTGCAAATGGACGGACGGCGAACTGTACGTCAGGGGAAAATATTCAATGATAAGTAAATTATAAAAACACAAGAAAGACGTAATAAAAACAAAAATCAGAGGCACTGTCTTCTTTCTTTGATTTTTTTAAAGTTCTTTATTTGCAAGTTGTTAGAGAATATTAAGCAAATTGTGTGGAATTTTCTTTAATTTTACACTAGAAACGAAGTAGAGCCCATATCAGCATGGCTGCCTTGCATTTCGCCTATATTCATTTATATGAATGAAATTAAAATACCAGGCGGCCAGCAAAAAAAAAAGAAGTCATGATCGTAAAACCAAATCTTACAAAAATATCCCGGGTGATACACACAATAAGAAACCAATACAATTTTATACACGCACTATACTTACACAGCACCCTCAAACTTAGCACATTTCGCAATCAAGGTTGACAAAGGTAACCAACACAATATCATACACACAATATACATATACAATACACTCAAACAATGATTTTTGATTTCAACTTCTTGTCGAGTCCAGCCAAATAAGGTTTTATTCCCGAACGTACCCCACTTCGCACTTCACAACTTCATTCCTTGTCCACAAGTAGGCGATGGCAGTAGACAAAAACACACCCCACTTCACACACAAGTCAATTTTCGATTGTTGTACCAAATTTATCAGAGGTCAGGCCACGAGCGCGTGTTTCGTTGTTGAGTTCGGCAAATAAGGAAAAAACAAATGTCACACGCTTTGTTGTTGGGCGATCAAAGGCACAATTTATTTCTTTGTCTTTCCTGTATTCGCAGTAGCGCAGCTGGTTTAATATCGTTTTCACATGTGACACTTGCAGTTGCTTACTGTTCTTTCTATTTGCCTGTTAGTAGAGGTAGAATTAGCTGGATTTTTGGACATACCTACCGCAAAATAGCATTTTAAATTAATTTTACTTATGTATTTATTGAGTTATTTATTTCTTTATTTCTAACAGCCCGAACGAATAATGTAGTTTATTCAATAAAAGTCCCGCCAAAACCAATACAAGTAGGTGGCGGGAATTGTAATAACAAAAATCATGTTCCTCATTCATAAAAAAATCGCGTCACACCTATACATGTTCCTTTTTCGCTATTCCCACATCAATACAGTCAAAATAAAAATGGGTGAGGGCAAGTAAAATAACCAAAACAAAGGTGATATACAGAAATTCGTTTTCATGCTAATTCGCGCTAAGAACACAAAATGGAGGAAGACACTACAAGAAGGGGAAACATTGCTTGCCTCGATTTCACAACAGGCACCCACCTCTTAAAATTTCTGTTTGCCTGATTACTTCAGTTCAGCAGTTAGCACAATGAGTTTGCTACACAGTGGCCTGCGTTGGTCCTTCGATGATAATATCAGAAAGATAACAGATTCTAATAGCGCCTGACTTTTGGAAAATGGTCTAAAAATCTTAAGAGAGAAATGTAAACTCTATATAAATAAGTTCTCTCTGGAACTAGCTGTGAAATCTATAGAATATGTAAGAAACAGCTTTAATGCTATGATCCATTTAGTAAAATACTCAGATGAATACTCAACACTTTGAGCAATTAATTGGAGAGCTCCTCAGGGAAGTGTGCTAAGACCATTATTGTATACCGTATACACATCAGACATTCCATCCTCAAATAAATAACAACAGAACAGTATAAGTTATATACACAACTAAGACTAGGTTCTCCACAATCCATATAAATATTGACGGAGCCGACCTAACTATTCAAAAGGAAGCCAAATGCGATTACATACTGACAGTAAATTAAACTGGAAACACCATATACAAAAAAGCGTGACCAAATCAAAATGAAAGTAATACAATTTTACGGCCTGCTTAATATTTTACTAGAAAACAAGCTTTAATCTATAAAATTCTTATTAAACCAATTTGGATGTATTAAACCGAAATATGGGGAGTAGCAAACAAATGAAATTAAAATATAATTCAGAGGCAATAAAGTAAAATTATTCGCACCATCTCAAAAGATCAATGGTATATTATAAGAATGGACCTTCATCTGGGTGTCACAGAAATCTCTAGAGTTCCCAAACCGCTTCAACTGAATTTTATATTTGACTTAATAGGACAGTATATACGAACATTCTTCTAAAATTTTTATTTTGAATATTTTTAATAAAAAACAAACGGTCAAACTGTATCTACCATTAAAGAACATTTAATCATTACAATTGTAATCCACGAGAAATTTAACAAGTTACCCCCACTTCTGCTAATAAATTTCTTCCTCTTCTTCAACTTGGCATGCACAATCTGATTTTCGCTTTAGGCAACATGTCAATTTGAAAGAAGTTTTGAATTAACTTTTACTTTAAATGTACAGTATATACGCGATTAATTAACATTTTACACATAACAGACTTCTTATTAGTTTGCATTCAATTTAAAACGAGTTTGCATGTCTATGCCCTATTTGGTTTGCCTACTAAAGACGGTTTACTAGACAGTTTGTAAAATTATAAATTAATTAAATAAACAAATTATTTGTTCAAAAAAAATTGATGCAGATTACTTTGAAAAATAATAATCTATCCATTCGTGTTATTGGTTTTATTTAAAAAAGTGAAATATGGGTGAAAATAACAAAATATAAAATTAATTAATTAAGGGCGATGCCCTGATTCCGGCCAGAATTATTGCTCCCTAGCAGTTACTAACGGTTCTTTGCTGACGGCGATACTCCTAATCCCGGCCAGAATTATGATTTACTCTCACTAATTACGTAGTTGTGGTTTTTCGCAGACACTTCCAGATGCCCAGCGACTCAGCTACACATGCGGTGCTGTCCTGTCACGGTCGACAAATGTTTGCTGACTCGTTGATGAGTTGTCCCTCGGGGGGTATGTGGCGCAATTGTAGTGACTGAGTCTGGCGTTTGCAAACCTTTGCTTTTAATTTAATTGTCTTTTATTAAATTTAGTTTCAATGTTACACTTTGATTCATGGACTTTACACACAACGTTGCTGCTTCACTGTTCACAAGCAAGTGAGTTTTTACAATTTTTCTTGTTCACTTCTGGCTATCGACATGATGTGTGATCATTCAGGTATAGTTGTTATACTTTTGGCAGACGTGCTAAGTTTGTGCTATCAACGTCTGCCTCTACATGGTTAGGCTTCCAAGATCAGGGCTTCAAACATTTGAACTCTTTAGCTCCACATCACTTATGATAGGAATATAAGCGTGCTTGTGCACCAGGCAGAATGCGACGATCACGAGATTGTGTCGACTTATCGTACTTTTTAATGCTCACTAAGTTTTGAGCTTAACAAATCAAGCTTTCATTAGGAGTTTGAAAACATCGAAACTCTTGATTTCACTGACCGATGCAATTGCCATAACACACAGTCTCTGCTCGACTTCCATTAACTCATCAGCGAGTTCCGCTTGCTCTTCGATCGAAGCTGAACGGAGTAACTTTAAGAAGCCTTGTTCGTGTTGTACCAGTAATGAAAGCCAGTAATTTATCAGCTTCGGGAGAGTCCGTAAGCTTTCTCAAAATCTCTGGGTCTAATGCACACAAACCATGCCTACCTGATATAATTGTTTCTCTTGTTCCACATGTCTTCAATTGATGGTAAGGCGATTTTGTTGGCAGGAGATTTTCGTTGCCAGTGATTCCACGACCAATCATAGACGATAAATTTAATGCATGTTTGAAGTTCTCCGTTTTCTGGAAACACGCCAAAATAGTAAATTTAAGCAAGAATATGAATGTCGAGTTACTATCGATGTGGATAAATATTTTAAAAACTCATTGTGATAGGTAACGGCACATTCGCCTTAGATGTATTAGCTGCATTACCATTCCTAAAAATTTTTTGTGTTTACTGAAACAAAAACCTAACTCATTGAAATGGTGTTCCCAAACGTTGCAAAAAATTACAAAAATTATATTTGGTTGCGGGAAAGAGCTATATTGGCTGCCAAAAACTTAGATGTGAATTAATTTAATTTCAAAATTCAAAATAAAATTGCCGGTTAAATGAGGACATACAAATCAATTGATTCGAATTTTTGAATTCGCTTTATTTTCGAGGATTGCCACACAGTAAGATTGTTTCACAGTAAGATTTGTTCACAAAGTAAGATAAGTTAAGTTTACTCAATAACTAATACTTATTGTGTGGGTAACAGTAATTTTAGCTCCTGTTGCTCTTCGAACATCTTGAGCTGCAAATTCAGCACGTCTATATTTGTTCTGGTACTTCAATCCTTACTTCAATATTCGACGTTTTTTTGGTAATGGCCGAGCTCGCCGATCGCACAAGGGTGTTGCCGACTATATAATTTGGGCGCTAATGCTGGAATATGCAGACAATTGGGGTGCTGTGATCTCAACAACGGTGATGACTACCTTGAGATACCTTGAGATACGAGTAACCGGCCAAGAATTCGTGCGCGCACTTTATGTAGCAATGCTCAGCGGTGGTACCGCGTTCACTTTAGGTTAAGTTTTTTATTTTTGTATCTTTTTAAAATAAAAACAAATAAAAAATATTTAAAAAAAGGTGTGCGGTCGAGGGACCGCCGTCAAGAACGAAGTTCGTCATACCTTTTTACATATAAATTAAAATGATTTTATTGTGGCCTTAAACTAATGCGCTAATGTCTCACTTCGTGATGTGTAACTTAAAGTTACAATTCGGGGAACTACGCGATTGTCCAATTTTTAATAATTTACTTGAGTTTGTAATGCTCTTTCGTTATGTTACGGTGTCTACTTGTCAACTTCTACCGCTAGCCACTAAACTTTTTAAATCTCATCATATTGTACAATGTTAATTAATGGCTTATGGTAACTATAATAAGATGCCTATGCTTGAGATTAAATTTTGTCCAAATATCTTGAAAAAAACAGCATCCATAGTAGTACAGTAATTTGTTGCGAATTGCGCTGGATCAATATTAATAGGTAAATCAAATGTATCTAATAAAGCGGATACTAATTCATCGAATTTTTCTTTATTAATGAAGTTGACGTTGTAGTTTCCAGCCAATATGAGAGGGACCTTATGAATACTTTGTTTAAGTTATTTAGAACCTCCCTCGGTTTATTCGAATAATGATCGATGAAATATAGCTACAATAACTATAAATAGCTACAATAACTATTGCAATATCGTTTCCTATTTTACAAATAGCTAAACATATGTCACCACCTGATGATTAGTACTCAAATCACTAATGTTGGACAAAAGCGTTCCCATATTTTCTTTACAAATATGAGCCGCGTCTTCAGTTCTACGATATATTGCGACTCCACCTGAACGAACATTTTTGTTGTTTATAATAAGAAACGCAATTGAAATTAGGATGGGCAATTTATTCTTAATTTCTTATCCACGTTTCGAAAAGTAATAGTAGGTTCGAATTTTTAGTAACTGGACATAAAAAATCTAATGCATGTCTTTTCAAACTTTGTGAGTTAAAAATGAATAATGAAAGACCCCTTTTCTTACAAATCATATCCAGGAAAATTATGTTCTGGTCTGCAAAGTGTTTAACGATAATTTTTGAAATTCTTGTAGCAATTTCTCTGTTGATCTAGTTTGCTTTCAATTATGATAAAATTTAAAATTCGTTGGATCATCTTGAGGTGTTACAATATAGAAGTTTTTGTATGTGTTACTCGAGATAGCACAACGTAAACAAGTTCTTGTAAATAATATTTGCTGTACGGTAAACTATTTCACTTACATTTTCACCCTGTGATTTATGTATTTCAATAGCTAGCGCAAGTCGAAATAAAAGGAAAATGCTTTCGAGTAGCAATGATTTTCTTATGTTATGCTAATGGAATATTCGCAGATCGTAGTTCAATAGGCACAGCAAGACTATTAACTCCACTTTGTACAGCTAACTGAGCAGTTTTTTTTGCTTTTCTTTCAACCAATCGTTGTTGAACTACTCAACTCCAACCCAACTCTAACTACAATGTTGTTTGTATCAAAATCTAAATGCACTAATTTTCCTGTCGTACTATTACATAAGCCATCTGATATAAGAATATTTGTTGTGATGAGATACATGTTTTTACAAAAATAATTTCGTAATAATGTAATTGAATCAGTGGCTGTAGATATACGTTTTTCTTCGAATTGTTGTAGAACGTAAACATGCTTCTTTTAGAAAAATTGTCGAATCCCATTAGGGCACAATGTTTGAGTATCGGCTTTTTACAAAAAACCTTGATTCTATCAACTCGAATTCCTGTTTTTCTAAAGGTTCATTATTGCCTACTTTAGTTAGTAAATTAGAAAATGCAGCATTAGCCTGTGTCTTGGCTAGGTTGCGTTGATAAAATTTAAATTTTCGCCAAAGATGGGGTCTAACCATATGTATTCTAAATAGGCTTATATATTGGTGTTGCTCGTACCCGTGGTAGCTGCCGATATCTCCAATAAATATAATATTTATACCACCAAATTCTTCGTTATGATTATTGGTTATTTCTTTTAAACGCAAGTCAATTTTCACAAAAAGCTCTGGAGTGACCATACATATTTCATCGATGATTGATACTTGTACATATCTAAAAAAGAGATTTATACAAATGCGCTACTTCAGATGGCAGAGGCAATAGTTCTGAAATTGTAATTTTATGTACATAATGAATTATTATCAATTCAATTGACACGGAAGCTTCACCAGTGGTGGCGGAAGCTAATAAGTATTACAATAGCCGTCTGTGTCAGTAATTCTGTTATAAATTTCCATTATGAGTCTAATGGCGCTGGTAAAAGCCTGCTGGACCAGTGAGAAAAATTTGTAAAGGTATTTGATGTGGAGTTTGTAAATGATAAATAATTTGCATCAATAAACGAAACCCATGAAGAAAAAATAAGGAAAATAATGTGTGAGTGTGCTTAGCACTCACGAGTGCATGTAAAATATCATTCCATTGAAACCAAAGGTGTTTCACAACAAAACGTCGTCACCTCGACTATTTGTATTTGCTGACCAAGTAATATTAGGTTGGAAAATACAAAATTATAGCTCATCTTCCTTTTATTAGGATAATAAAACCTTAGATTAGCTATTGGATAATTTATAATTTATATGAAAGCCTGTGCGAATCGAACAACATATATATATGAGCACTTTCATTTTCGGAAGATGTTATAACTCGTAATTGAGGCACATTACATATATATTTATATAAAATATAAGAGCCAACCCTCAGCGACATGCATGCCAATTGATATGCGAGATCGGCGTTGAGTAAGGTACACACACAAACGAAATGAAACTCGCTCTCTCTCTCTTGGCAAACGCGAACGCTTGAAATTGCGAGCAGTTGTGTTACTGTTGTTACCGTTGTTGTTGTTGTTTTGCTGTTTGGTTTTGCGTTCAAATCAAACATTCAAGAATGCTTACAAGGGATAGGATGGATAACAGTGACAGTGAGAAATTAAGATTTACAAAATACAAAAAAGGTTAATAAACAAAATAACAAATAGGTTTAAAATATGAACATATGTATATATAACTATATTACTATATTACTCTAAGTAGTAGATCCAAAGGGTGGCGCCTTTTCAGCCTTCTCGGGGAGTAGTGTGTTCTAAGGACCACAGCAAGAGGATTGATATGAACATTAAGTACATCATTATAAGGACTGTTATGGCGATTAATTTCTTCATTAACTGTAAGGATGTCAAGGTCACGGTGTATTAAAGCACGCTTGATGTGCCAAGGAGAACCCGTGATGTACAGGAGAGCTTTATTCTGCATAACCTGAACGCGATTTGTCATACTCTTTGCAGCTAATCCCCAAAGCTGAATGGTGCTGTAGGGTGCTATAACGATGGCCTTATATAGCGTAATCTTGGCAGCCAGGTTGAGAGAGCTACCAGATCGAATGAGCCATCGAAGTTTTTGAAGCTTACTTTTGCATGTGGCCGTAACAGCATTGATGTGCTTAGACCAAGTCAATCGGCGATCCAAAACCATGCCCAAGTATTTGACAAAAGGTTATTGAGGGATTTGACTGTCGCAAAGCGTTATAGGTGAACAGCGTTTAGTATGCAATGTAAAGCAACAGTGCTGCCATTTCGCGGAATTGATACCTATATTCCATCGAAGGGACCAAGATTCAAATTTGTCAAGAGTTCTTTGGGAGGTGGCAGCAGCTAGATCGCACAAAGTATCACATGCTAAAAATACTGTGTCGTCAGAGTAAGTGGAAGCTAGAGTGTTTCCTTCGGTTGGAGTTGGCATGTCACTAGTATATAGCGTGTAACAACCAAATAGCAAAACCAAATAGCAGCAAAAAATACAACAACAACGTTGTTACGGTTTTTACTTTTCTGTCATTTCACTCATAGCACAAGCCCCGTCAAGGAACTTCGTTCCAAAAATATTAATGGATATTGTTAACGTAGAGGTATGAGAGAAATTTGTTGCTGTGTCGTAATACACTTGCATTGCTTGACAATGGACGGTGCCCATCTGTCAAGAACAGACTTCCATATACTGTTCACGATTTCAGTATTTTCTTTTTGCTTCGCACGTCAGATGCTTGCTAACATTGAGATTCATGTATGTTAAGAGTGGCAAATTTTAGAAATTTGCTAGCCATAAGAAAAGGTATATTTTGAATATTTAACAGCACCTTATTTCAGGTTTTTAATATATAACGCGAGTGAACGTTGTTTAAAATTTTCGTGTTTCTAACTGCTTTGTTTCAACAACTGCTGAGTAACCTTTTATGACCCAAAATGTCGACTGCTGAAAAGCGACCGAAGAAAAGGAGCAAGCGTAACCGAAAATATGACAGGCGCTACAGTTTTGTATTGTATATCCAATCATTTGAACCCTGGCACAGGCGGCAATGCGAGCATTTGACACATTTAAAATTTTTGTTAGAATAAGAGTTTTTATGAAAACCAGTCGGAATTGCATTTTATAGGAAATGAAAACCAAGTCTGATTTAAAAAGGTGTCATAAAACCCAGTTGGTTTTGCCTCTATCGAACATTAGACGGGTATTACATTTGGCAATTCAACTCACTCAACTAATCGTTAAGAGCTCTTTGGTGTACATCTGAGTTATTACACTAACTACAGTGGCTTTCAACATTTTTGTCAGTCCTCTATATCTTCTTTGCACTTTGGTGTAGTATAATAATTCATAATCTTGCATTTTTTGTACTAAAAATTGGGAAGCTTGTATTGCCCTTTTTGTAATTTAATTTACAAAAGATGAACGAACGAATAAAGTAACAGCGAAAAAACCGAACGAACACAAAACAAAATCTCAAAGTATTGGTGGTACATCGTCGGCAACAATAAACATTTCATAAACGTATTGCCATTCTCAACAGCCTTCTTTTTGTTTTTTGTGCGCCAAAACAATACACAGCTGATCATGGCACAAAACAAAAGTAATTAAAAAGTAAAACTTGAAGTTTTTTTTTTTATAAAATAAGTCCAATTAAGACCGAAAACACGTTTGTACTCATTATAAATGATTCTAATATATCTATTTTTTCCACAAATAGCAATTTTTCAATTTTTTCACTTCTCACAATTTGTCAACGTGCGTATAATCAAAACAATGAACAGCTGATCATGATTTGGAATCAGCAGTGTGAACACCAAGATTTGATTCAGTGATCCAGTAAATAGGCTATAAAATTAGAATGGTACAATTGAAATTGAAGCCATGACGATTTAGGCAGCCCAGGAAATTAACTGGTCATTTACAGCAAACTTTGCCTTTGTTATCCTTGCAAAAAAAGCATATTTTAAATTAGTGTAACTCAGTATTTTCTTTTTTTTGTAAATATAATGTATTTATTTACACTTTTTAAAATGTTTTTCTTAAATTAGTGAACTACTATCTATTTTAATGGCAGCTTAAACTAATTATATGAAAAAAAAAAACTAACAAAAAACTAATGAATATAAAAAAGTACTAAGCAGTGATAACATGCATTTAAATTTACATTTTAACTTAAATATATATGTTAAGAAAGGACTCTATCAGGAAGATCCTCTGGGTGAATATTTTCTTTGAATACAAAAATGGAACACAAAGTTGAAGGTATGTTTAATATAAGGGTTATCACGCAATACTTGCTTTATATTTTTTGTCTTTGTGTATATGTGTTTTTGTAATGTGATGTTTTTAGCAATTCTAACCTTAAACTTGTTGTGTTCCATGGAATAAAACTATATTGGATTTACGTGGATTTACGTAACTATTAACGCAATGTTGTTCTTTAATGTGTAAGTTAACACGATGGCATAAGACGACAACAAAACCATCGAGTCGACCACATCAATAGTATGCTCAGCCTACGGGAAAACACTGAGTCTGCTACCTACTCGTATTTCCAGTGATCATCAACTAGAAATATAAACAGTAAAAAATAAATACCAAGAACCCGGAACATAGGATCGGCGTCTAAGAAAAATACTGACGCCATATGTTTTGAATGCAGACGCCAGATGTAATAAAAAACATACCGACGCCAGAGGTATAACATTTAAAACTAACCGAAAAACCCACTCTTTTAAAGCTAGTAAATCGCGGCAGGACAAAAAGGAATTACTTTGTCCAGCCGACGTTCAAAATAGTATTTAAGCAGAGTAAAAATCATTTTGGATGGGTTCTAAAATCAGATTCGTGGAAGCAAGCCGTTGTGCTGCTCACGAAAGTAATAAAATAAAAACAAAATAGAAAACCCAATCTTGTTTAATTGGCGCCCAACGTGGGGAAAGTGTTAAAATAAAATAAAAAACAGTGTCAAAAAAAACCGCAACACCGTCAACACCGACGAAGTACAACCACGTAGGATCAAACCTGCTAAATTATAATCTAAGAAAACATGTAAGTAACTTTATGTTAAGAGAAATTTTTACACTGTCTATTTTATAGGCCCCACTTAAAAGTAAGATTGAAAAGCCGTAACGAGTGCCAAAAATCGAGTGAAGTGGAACAACGGATTTAAATTGAATGAGTGGCGAACCTGAGTTAGAAGATATAGCTGAGACATTTAAGCATATCGAAGTGTATAGACAGAGTGATATATATATATATATATATAACCAAAGTACTGACAGAGGTTGGTGGTGGAGCCAAGAAAAAATGGACGCAGCCCAGGTTCAGCAGTTAAAAAAACAGATATTTGATCATCAGATTAGCGAGATAAACCAGCGTATAGGGAATATAGCAGCTAAACCATCTAAAATAGAAGTGTACGAAGACATAGAATTAGTTGAGGGTGTCTAATGCGACGAGTCATTAGACATAATAATCACGACAAAACATCCATGTGCTGGAACATGAGGTAGAGTCGTTCGCTGCAACAATTGACAGTGAAGTGTCCCTGACATACACTATCGAAAAGACGGACAAACCGGTAAACTGTTTCTGAAACCAGATTATATTAGAAGAAGCACAACATACTCAGTCCGGAACTTTATAATGTTTGAGGAAAAGACTCGACACATTATTTGCTTCACAGACAAAAGTACCCTGCTGGATACTGTAAAAGGGGTCATAAATCCCGGGGTTGTAAACGCTATTCATTGTGACTTACCGGATATGATCGGCCCAAAAAAACCAAATATTACGAGAAACTGTCGTACCATCGTACGCTGGCGAAATGCTGCATATAGACATTTTCTCAACAGACAGGGTACACTTTTTGACTTGTGTCGAAAAATTTTCGAAGTTTGCCCTTGTTCAGCCGATACCTTCGAGTACAATAGTATATGATGAAAAAGCAATCCACCAGCTGTTAAACTTTTACCTGAATACAAGAACTATTTTCTGCGATAATGAGCCATCATTAAACTTAGAGACTATAACAACCCTCTTTCCGATTCGCTACGGCATTTAGGTAGCAAATGCTCCGCCGCTGCATAGCACGTCTAATTGGCAAGTTGAAAGATTCCACGGCACTCTCCTAGAGATTGATCAGTTCCTTAAACTGGAAAGAAAGATCGATAACACTATCAATCTGATTCTACAGGCAACAATAGAATACAACAGCAGTGTTCACTCTGTCATCGGTAAAAGGCCAATAGACATAATTTATTTGGCTCCCCCAGAGCTTCAGCAGGAAATAAGGAGGAAAATTGAGAATGCTCAGGAGATCGAGTTGAATAGATCCAATGAATCCAGACAAAATATGGTTTTTCGTCCCGGAGGAAAGTTGTTGGTTAAAACCAACAGAAGGTTGGGAAACAAGTTAACTCCCCTATGTGTCGAAGAAAGTGTTGAGGCCGACTTAGGGACAACTGTCCTCATTAAGGGGAGGGTGGTCCATAAGGACAATTTACGGTAAAATCATTTCAAGCATTTTTTCATATCATTGTTGTAATATAATATTTTTATTATAATAATATTTTTATTGACAACTACAACGACGGCGTGATTAACTGACTTTACGCATTCAAGTTACATCCCCATCATGGACGGACACGCCGTACTGTGGACTGAATTTGGATATTTACGGAACACCACGAACCTGACGACATACGTGGAGATTACAACCGAAATAATAGCCTTGACGGACCAGTTTCCAGAATCACACATGAGAAAACTGCTGGAGGCAAACATAACACACATCAACACACTCTTGAATACGGTAGACATTCACCATAGACAGGCCAGAAGCATCAACATTTTGGGAACATTCCTGAAGGTGGTTGCGGGGACACCGGACTTTGTCAATTTCGAATTAGTAAAGTATAAGCAAGACCAGCTCATGGATTCAGATAATAGGCAAATAGTTATTAACACAAAAGTTCAAGAAAGAATTAACCAATTATCAGAAAGAGTAAACATTTTGATTAAAGAAACAAAAAAGAAACAAATAAACACTGAACATTTGTATGAAATAGAATTTTAATAACTGAACTGGAAAATTTAATGTTATCAATTACACTCACAAAAATTGGCACAGTAAATCTAACAATACTAGATAGTAATGACATTGGAAATTTAGTCGACAGTTTTTTTGATCTCTTGTTTCTCTCTCTGCTTCTTTTTTCAAACTGTGCTACTTTTTGAGATACATGTGTAGAAATTAAGTTAATAAATCATAATCAGTTAAAAAGTTTTAAGAAACCATATAAGTACTTTTTCTCTCAACTTAGAGTTGAAAAATACTACTTTTTTTTTATGTCAAAACAATTTGTGAACAAACTGTATATAAAAATTCATGTCTTAAATATTTTTCGTGTTTCCTGTTCATGCATATATATATTTTGTTGTTTATAAAGTAAAATTTGTTATATTTTTTACATTTTATTTTAAAATTTATTATTTTGAATAAGTGGGGCGGCGTAGTAGGCGTGAACGGTTCGAACTGACATTTTTCTCAGGCTTTACATATACTATGACTATAAAGTATTTTAAGTTTCAGATCTGTATCTAAATTTTTCGAATTTCAGCCAACACATTTGGATTTGGGGTTCAGTGTGTGATGGAGGAAAATATTAAAAATATTTTTTTGTATAACTTTCCTTATTTTTTTATTTGCTTATTTATTTATTTATTTGTACCAAGATTTTACAATAATTAGAGTAATAAGAGAAATACATTCATACATATAGAGTTTAGTTATATCTAATGGAAACTCCACTACTGAGAAATGCTAATTATGGTTAATGATATTGTGGTAATATGGAAATATGTATTAAGGAAAAAATGATTAAAAATTTATTAATATTTGTTGAATCGAAGCGATGGTCGGTATTACCCCTCCGAATTTCTAGGACAAGTGAAATTTCCATTCGCAAGTGAGGTGTCAAGTCGAATAGTCATCTGCTCTGGCTCTCCGAATTAAACAAAACAAAAAGTAAGACAAAAACAAAATAAACAACAAGAATATAAAAAAATTAAAACTGTACTAAACTCAAAAAGTACTAAACTCAAAAAGAAGTACAAAATAACAACGCCAAAAAAATTACAAACGGAGTCAACCAGCAGCAACAGCGATGTGCTTCCAAAATTAATGCTTCTCAACTGTCGTGGAGCGATCAATGCTTTACGCCGACGCTGAGCACACCAATTATGAACTACGAAACAGCTACAACTATAAAAACAAAGCAAACCAGCACTGCAAACTTAACAACTACAACAGTTACCTACGCAATACCAATAACATCGATAATCCTGCCATCCTATTGTCCCCACAATACAACGTCACAAGCAACGGATACAACAGCATCATCAACAACATATATACATGCACAAGATCAAAACATAAAAAAAAAACAAATCGAGAAACAGCTATAAAAACGCAATCGAGACAAACAGTCACCCGAAACTGTTTCCAACAACAACAAAAAACCAAAAAAACAAAACACCGACAAAGATATCGTAACAGAAAACGTTACACTCATACTGGTTGAGTAAATCCAGCACACAAAATATGTTTGATTTGTTAGATCAAGACGACAACGTGCCTGCTGAGCAAAATGTGGGTGGGGTAAGTAAAGAAATCCCTGACAAAACAAAAGCACAGGAACCTCCCCCCAATATACGTCCAGGATGTAGAGTAAATCCGTAACTAAACCTCAGCCTTAAAAGAGACAATACGAAACAACTTTATAATAAAAACTCTAAAAAACAACGAAGTGCGCATACAGGTATATGACTCAATGTATTACTCAGCGGTGGTCAAGATGATTCAGCACCACAAAACCAAATAGTACACGTTTAAGCCAAAGGGGGAATGAGGTTTCAAGGTAGTGCTGAGGATTTCGCACCATGCTACAAACCTCGAGGAGATAAAAAACGAGGTAAAGGAGCTTGGCCATGAAACTATTAATATCTACAACGTGCAACAAAAAATTACAAAGAAGCCTCTTCCACTATTTCTTATAGAACTTAAGAAAAAATCAAACAACACAGAAATCTGCAAAATAACAACTCTGCTTTCTGGTTTTTGATCCGCCGCACCACACACGGGTAGTTGTACAATGCTCCAACTGTCAAAAGTATGGCCATACGAGGAACTTTGGTACACAGGACCCCTTAAGAAAAGCGCTAAAAAAAGTGATCACTCGACAACGTATCAAGGATCAAACAAAATTAAAGAGGCAGTGACCTACGCCCAAGTCACGTTAACTATTCAAGAAAACACCTTGTCAAACGAACAACCAAAGAGCATAGAAAATGGACCCAATATAAACCAAGAGAAGGAAGCCGATAATGAATTAGCGGAAATAAAAACATATTGAAACAAGTAACCCAGCATTTTAGTAAAATAATGAACATCTTGGCGTTACTAATAAACAAACTCGACAAATAAAATGGACACCAACCTAAAGATACTAGCTTGGAACGCAAACGAGTTAAGACGCCATCTAAATGAACTAAGTCTCTTTTTAAATAATAATGACTTTGATATACCATTAATCTCAGATCCCCATTGCAAAATTGAGAAACACCTACAAATTCGTGGATACAGGACACACATAACAACCCACCCAGATGGCACAGGACACGGCGGCGCTGCTATAATTATTAAGCAACACATCAAACATAACGTGCTGCTGCCATTCCAAAAGGACCACATCCAAGCAACAACGGGTCAAATTTTCAGCACACTGTATCAGCCATATACTGCCCTCCCAAGTTCAACCATTACCCAGTCACAATATCTCGACTTTATAAACACACTCGTTTTTTTTTTTTCTTTTTTTTTTAAATTAATTTTTCTGTTATTATTAGAACAACTTAAATTAACTTGTATATACAAAAATTAACAAAACAACTTAAATAATAAGTGGGGAAATGATTTAATAATAATATTATAAGGATCTAATAGGGAGATCGACAGGGTGCGATCTTCTCAGCTGTCTCGCCACCCTAACTCCTCCCATTCTGCGTCGTTTTAGAAGGCGCCTTGCTAGTTTATTTGGATGATTTTTTAATCTCTCTATATATTTTTTTGCCTGACGATTTATCACATCGCCAATTTTCGGTATTTTTAACTCGTTTTCAAGATCCGCCGTTCGCATGAACCAAGGGGCACCAGTAAGCATTCGCAATGTCTTGGCCTGCAGTACTCTCACCTTCGTGATGTTTGACCTCGCTGCTATGCCATACACCTGCAAACCGTATCGCCAAGCAGGAGCAATTATGGTTTTGTAAATGTTCACTTTATTTCCCAAGGACAATTTATTCCTGCTAGTTAAAAGCCAATGCAATTTACTAATCCTCTGTCTTAAGGATTTCGTGATACTTGAAATATGCGTCTTGAAAGTTAGCCGCCTATCCAAATACACACCCAGGTATTTGTAACCTGAATGGTGTTGCATCAGCTGGTTTCCAATGAAAACTCCCGGACAGTAATCCGGCCGTAAGGCGTACGTCACATTGGCACATTTGTTTTTGTTAATGCAAATGTTCCAACGTCGTGTCCAGTTTTCAAAAATATGCAGGTATTGCTGCAGTGAGTCCGTGACTTCGTAAATGCACTTGTTTCTGACGAGGATGGCCGTATCATCTGCAAACGTGGCAATGGTCAGATCCAGAGGATCTTTCAGTGGTATTTCTGACCCAGTGGGCATGTCGTGCGTGAACAGGGTATAGAGTGTAGGCCCCAAAACGCTACCCTGGGGGACACCTGCGCAAATCGCCTTGATGCTAGATTCCACACCATCCAGTACCACTGAGAAGGTCCTATTCTCAAGGTAGCTGCGCACGATCAACCATAGTTGAGGCGGCAAGAGATTCTTGAGCTTACTGAGCAGCCCGTCATGCCAAACTCGGTCGAAAGCCTGCTTTATGTCAAGATACGCTGCCACCACGTACTCCTTAGCCTCAAATCCTTCGAGAATAAAGTTAACCACCCTATTCAGCTGCTCTGGAGTTCCGTGGGCCTTATGAAAGCCAAATTAAAAGGAAGAAACTATTTGCTTTACCTTTTTTAAGTCGAGGACCCGTGTCAGCCAGCGTTCAAACAATTTTGCCACAGTGGGTAGCAGGCTAATTGGCCTGTAGGAATCTAAGGTGTAAGGGCTCTTGCCGGCCTTATGAATCATGCAAATTCTCGCCTTCTTCCACTGTTTCGGCACATATAACAATCTCAGCACTGAGTTAAGAATGAGGACGAGAAATAGCACAGCTCTTAGCGGCATTGCCTTAAGTGTAAAGTTGTCCAGTCTATCTTCACCTGGAGCCTTTTTAGTGTTCAACCCTTTAATATGTGCTGAGACTTCCTCAGCTGTAATGGGAGCAACCGGGAGGCATAATTGGCCGGCGCTTTCAAGTCTCATATGGAGCTCTTGAACGCTGAGTTCTGAGCTGGTATCAAATGGCTGAAATCGAACTTTCAATTCCTCAGCGAAAGCCTCGGCTCGCTCGCCTAAAGATCTAGCCCAGGATCCGTCAGCCTTCTTGATTGGAAATTTTGGGGTTACCTGCTGTTTATACCTTCTCGCCAACTTCCACAAGGAGTGCTTTGTGGGGTCGTCGGGGGAGACATTTGACAAAAATCTGTCAGTTTCTTCCTGTTTATGCAGCGTCAGCAGCTTTCTGACTCTATTTGACACTCTACGAAAAACCCTGTCCACAATAGGGTCGCGGGTGCGACAAAACTGTCTCCTAAGTCTCCTCTTAATAAGCAGCAGTGCTTCAATAGCTGGGGGAAGTCCAGAACGCACTCTTGAGCCATGTGGTGGATTTAAGGGGGCAGCAATGAGAGCAGCTGAGTGCACCTTATTTAGAAAGATAGAGTGCGCGTCTTCAATGTCTTCGGGCATCAGGATTTCCAAGTTTAAATTTAGAGATTCATCCAGATCTCGGCGAAATGCATCTAAGTCAGTTCCAGGTGGCAGC
This sequence comes from Cacoxenus indagator, assembly GCA_035041755.1. NCBI lineage: Eukaryota > Metazoa > Arthropoda > Insecta > Diptera > Drosophilidae > Cacoxenus > Cacoxenus indagator. Next base: position 37,241 of record JAWNKX010000192.1, on the reverse strand, counting down.
AGTCGTCCTTTTATTGTTTTGATCTTCGGAGTGGAATCAAAATCAACCACAAGGGGGAGATGATCAGAGGAGAGTTGATACTCAGTCCTGATAGACAACTCGTCCGAACGCAGCCCATTATAAATGAAGAAATCAATAGCGCTGGGTGTGTGCCTTTGGGCGTACGGGAAATGGGTCGCTTGACCAGTTGCCAGGATTTGAGCTGTTGAGTTTTGCACAACTTCCTGTAAGCACCTACCCCTTGTATCCGCTCTAAAGTTACCCCAGAATCTGCTTTTGGCGTTAAAGTCTCCACCTATGATAAACATTCTTCCAAGATTGTTTAAAAGATCTTCGAAGTCTACAGATGACCAATTAAGATGCGGAGGTAGATATAGTGCAGAGACTATTAACTCGCCCCTACTGGTTGAAATCTGGATGGTGGCCATCTGTAATTTCGCTGTTCTCACTGGCTCTTGTAAAGAATAGCAGATTTCTTGCTTAATAAGCACAGCCGCTCCTCCTCTTTGCCTGTTGCTGGGATGGTCAGCCTTGTGAATGTTGTAGCCAGGTATAGAGATCTGGACTCCAGTTTGCAGCCATGTCTCAGTGATGAGCAACACATCAATGTTATGGTCGGTTAGGAAATGCTTAAGCTCCTCAACATGCCCAGAAATTCCATGAGCATTCCACAATCCAAGGCTAAGTGAACGGGTCATCATTTACGGGTATTCACGAAATTGAGGCATAATTGTTTGAGGAATTGATTGCTCTCCTTCAGTTCATTAAACATTAATGTCATTGTGTCAACTTTAGCTGTGAGGGCCGTTATTGCAGCCTCTAACCTGCTAATGCTGTCAGGGGTCTGTGGCGATTGCTGTAGATGCACAGCTCCGTTGTTAACATTGCAAGATCGCTTCGGAGGATTAGTTATATGCAAACCAGCACGTAATGTGTCTGCATATGAGGTATCTCCTTTGACCATTACCGCCGGGACGTAACTCACTCTTCTCATAGAATCTTCCCTGTTGCTGCCACGCGCCGAAATTGATATATTGGGTTTTAGGCTGTTTAATTTCTTTTTGAAAACTCGGCAGTCCTTACTCCAATCAGCATGTTTCTCACCGCAATTTATGCAGCAAAGGTCCTCCACAGCCAAACATTGGGTGGTTATATGGTTTTGCCCACATTTTCCACAAATCAACTGTCGCAGGCAGTAATTTTTGGTGTGCCCAAATCCAAAGCATCTATAGCACTGAATGACAGCCAGGTTCTTTTTTTTTGGAATTTCCACCAGGACACGTTGCCTGCCTATATGCTGAATTTTCAGAGCCTCCTTATTGTTAGGCGCTTTGGCAAGGTTGATGAAGAAGAAGTTGTTTGGTACCATCTTTTCAATGTCTGCTCCATTAACCTTAGTGATTAATTTGCGGGGGTTGGGATTAAACACACCGGTGACATTGTGGCCTTTGGTATAAAAGGCTTCCTTGATAATATTGTGGGGGGTGGTGCTGGCCAGGTTGCGAACAAATACCCTGAAAGCTTTGTCCTCCTTAAGCTGGTATGTGTAGTGTTTAATGTTACGCTCTTTTAGGTAACGAACCAGAATACGATACGAATCAGAATCCTCAGTATAGACCCTTACAGTATCATTTCTCATAACTTTAAGCGAGAAACTGTTTGGTCCGGAGACCAGAGTTCCAAAAGCTGAGCATTGCTCACATTACCAATGTTGATAGGGGGTGGTTTTCTAGTCCTGCGAGTGGTTTCAGTATCAATTCCCTCAAGCAAAGCATCAGCGTCAAGGACCATTTTCTTGGCTTCGGCAAATGTTTCAGTTGTCTTATCCTCATTTCCACCGTCAGATAGCAGAGCAAAGCCATTTGATTATATGCCAGGACTTTTCGGAGAAATAGAAGATTCCACGGTTTGGGCTGACCCTTTTTGCCCTTCTTTACCTTACCGTGACGGTAAAGTGGACTGGGTGGTCTTTTTGACGCAGCCGTCTGCCAGCACACCTGAGCACAAGGAGTTGCAGTTGTGGTACAAATCGGGACCGTGCTAAAAGAAACAGCTGAGGCAAAAATTGACTATGCAAATCAACGAAACACCATATTTCAGGCAAGGTGCTTAAATACGTCACTATACACCATGAGTTATCATTAGGAACCCGCCGCAACTCGGAGTCAGATAGATTTGAGTCATCTCTCTTAGAATTGCTAACACAGCGAACCGAAGGATGGCGCTTAATTTTACCCGTCCTTATTTTTAATTTTGTTTTTAACTAAGGTTTTAACAAAAGGAATTTCCTTATTTAATTTATTTTTATTCTTCACTTGACTTTTTTGACACAAGATACAACGAAGGACTGATATAATAGAGTGTACAATTTTTGGTTTGAAATTTTTAAAAATTTGGTTAAAATTCTCTGCTTTCACTTGTTCACACAATGAATGCTGACAAAGAATGACCCTTTTTCGCGCTAAAAAATATGAAAGTGGGAGGCAGATATTACAATAACAAAAGTCATGTTCTTTATTCATTAAAAATCGCGCCAAAACCAATAGAGGTGGAAGGTGGATATTACAAGAATAAATATAATGTTTATCATTCATTGAAAGCCCCGCCAGAGGCAATACGAATGGGTAGTGGGAATTGCAATAACAAAAATCATGTTCCTCATTCATTAAAAATCGCGCCAAACCAATACATTTTTCTTTTCAGCTATCTTTCCAACAACAATATCACTACATCAAAATACAAATAGGTGCAGGTAATCAAAACAACCATAACAAAGCGCTGTTTCCCTTCTTGATGTGTCTTCCTACATTTTGTGTTCTTAGCGCGAATTAGCATGAAAAGGAATTTCTGTATATCACCTTTGTTGTGGCTATTTTAAGTGCCGTCACCCATTTTTATTTTGATTGTATTGATATTGTTGTGGGAATGATATGATAGCGAAAAAGGAACATGTATAGGTTTGGCGCGATTTTTTTATAAATGACGAACATGATTTTTGTTAGTGCAATTCCCACCACCTACTTATATTGGTTTTGGTGGAACTTTTAATGAATAAATAATTATAATAATAACGAATAAATTATTCGTTCGGGCTGTTAGAAATAAAGAAATAAATAAGTAAAATTGATTTAAAATGTATATTTTGCGCTATATATATCGAAAAACCCAAGTTGAATACAGCAAAATTATACCTTGACTACCAGGCAAACAGAAAAAACAGCAAGCAACTGCAAGTGTCCCATGTAAAAACGATATCAAACCACCTGCGCTACTGCGAATACAGGAAAGAAAGAAATAAATTTTGCCTTCGCCCAACAACAAAGCGTGTGACATTTGTTTTTTCCTTATTTGCCGAACATAAGGGAAGACAAAGAAAAGAGATATTCTTGCGTGAATGAATATGTATACTTTTTGCGTGCACGCAAATTTGAAGTCATCAACGAAACGCGCTCGGGGGCTGACAAGCGAAGATTGACTTGTTGGCTATGATGTGAAGTGGGGCGCGTGCGGGAATAAAAATTCCTCTTTTTTGCTACGCTCACGCAACAACAAAGTCTAGACCATTTCTTTTTTTCTTCATTGCCGATCACAAGGAAAGAGGAGGAAGGAACACAACACGAAATAAGGGTGACGAAATTTGCTTTGCGCGATTGAGACTCGAACTTCGCGGACTGTGCGCATTGCTCATACAGTCAAACACCCAAATCTCGAATTACCATAATGCATAACAAAAGTTCGAGTTATGGCGATATTCAGGTTATGGAAGACATATTATATTGATTTTTCACTATAAACGTACTTAATTCGAGTCATGGAGATATTCGACTTATAAAAGTTCGACCTATGGAAATTCGACGATAGTTAAAAATTTCACTTGGGTTTCTTTGGCTTTTCAATAAATGCGCATTCACTGTACTTGCTCTTGAAATTCATTTCGTTTTCTGCCACAATCGAAAATCGTCTTCAAGAAGTTAAAGTCAAAAATCAAAACTTGCCATTGTGTTGGTGACCTTGTTGTGTAGGTGTGGTACGTGTATGTGATTGTGTTGGTTTTTATTGTCTCCCTTGCGTGCGAAATGTGATAAGTTTGAGTGTGTTGTGTAAGTATAGTACGTGTATAAGGTTGTGTTGGTCTTCTTTTTCGACCTTGCGTGCAAAGTGTGATAATTTTGAGTATGTTATGTAGGTATAGTGCGTGTATAAGATTGTATTGGTTTCTTATTGTGTGTTTCTTATATTTTTGTACGATTTTGCTTTGTGATCATGCCTACTTTTTTGCTGGCCGCCTGGTATTTTCATTTCGTTCATATAAATAAATATAGGCAAAATACAAGGCTCGATTTCGTTTGTTAAAGAACGATTTCATAAATTAAAGAAAACTCCACACGATTTGCCTAATATTCTCGAACACCTTGCAAATAAAAAACTTTGAACAAAAAAATCAAAGAAAGAAGACAGTGTCTCTGATTTTTTGTTTTTATTATGTCTTTCTTGTGTTTTTATAATTTTCTTATCATTCAATATTTTCCCCTTTTACGGCAGTCCGTCCATTTGCTTGTTTACCTTAAGCAAACCAACAGAATATTTTACGCCACATGGTTGAATAGACAAGAAATCTGTACAACTGCTTCAAATTTAACATAAGCCAATCGTTTCTTAAAAGTTGTTGCGCTTAAAACTTTTTCGTCTCTCTTTTTTCGGCAATCCGCTGCGTAACGTCCCCTGCGACCACAATTATAACAGTTGAAGTTACCGTTTTTTCTCCTTACGCTTTTGTTTCTGTCGACGCCGTTATTCTTGCTGTAATCCACACCTTCCGAATTTTTATGCATTTTGTTGTTGTTTTGCCGAGCAACAAATGTTTGTCCCGTTTCTCCCGAATTTAATAAGTCATTACGTTTTTTGCGTTCACTCTCCTCGATAAGTTTCACTTTGACGGAATTCAACTGTGGCAAATCGTCGCGAGATTCTAATGCAACGACAAAATTTTCGTAACACACAGGCAAACTAGTAAGAAGCATAATGACGAACAATTCCTCGTGAAAGGTAATACCCAATTCGCTAAGTTGTTCAATGATTGAAATCCGAAATATATTGCTGCATACTGTCACCTTCCGTCATTCGCATATGAATCAATTTTTTGAATAGTTACACCTTCCTCACAGGTCCAGATGGTTGATGGATTTCCTTTAGTGCTACCCAAGCTCATCTGCAGGTGGCTTAGGATTGTCTATTAATGACCACAGCTCTTGATGGACCAACACGCTTCCCATTTGAACACACCACGTATTATAATTGGTTTCATCCAATTTTTCTATATTGTATAGCGCACTCATATTCACTTTTTTTTTTTAAATATATTTTTATACTTTAACCCTGGACCAAGATTCTGGGCCCATAACCTGTTAAGGAACTATTTGACTTGCTAGGTAAGAAAGAATACAACGTATGTATTCTTCAAGCGCCAGAATAGAAGAGAAAGCACTTTAATAAGTTCAATTCAGATTTTACATTTCAAAACAGAGTCATATTATTACTTATGTTATTAACATTTTACCCATTACATTTTAACAAATAGTAATAATATTAATAAGAATAATAATAATAATAATAATAATAATAATAATAATAACAATAATAATAATAATATACATAATAATACATAAAAATAATAATAATAATAATAATAATATACATAATAATATATAAAAATAATAATAATAATAATAATAATAATAATAATAATAATAATAATAATAATAATAATAATAATAATAATAATAATAATAAAATAATAATAATAATAATAATAATAATAATAATAATAATAATAATAATAATAATAATAATAATAATAATAATAATAATAATATAATAATAATAATAATAATAATAATAATAATAATATTAATAAATAATAATAATAATAATAATAATAATAATAATAATAATAATAATAATAATAATAATAATAATAATAATAATAGTATTAATAATAATAATAATAATAATAATAATAATAATAATAATAATAATAATAATAATAATAATAATAATAATAATAATAATAATAATAATAATAATAATAATAATAATAATAATAATAATAATAATAATAATAATAAGAATAATAATAATAATAATATTAATAATAATAATTTTTTTTTGCGGGTAGGAAGGGGGAGATGCCTATCGCATCTCACACCGTCGTGTGGTATGTTGGGCTCGCACCCGTAAAAACCCCTCCACATTAGACCTATCATCACTTCGGAACAGCGTTCGCATTACTTTAAAGTGGGGTCTCTCTCCACGCTCTGCGCGCCCCTCTATGGATGATCTGCGACCAAACCACCCTGTTGAGTCCTTATGTCAAGGTCGTTCTTCTTCAGTCGAAGAATTTCATTAACAAAAACTGCCACTTGTTTCCAGTTCTCTTCAATACTGGTCATTTTGCCTATGATGTTGTCGGGTGTGATATGTCCGATCGATTGTGTTAGTCGATTTCGTCTTTCTGCAAATCTTTTACAGTGAAATACTGTGTGTTCTGCGTTGTCTATTTCGGCGTCTGCGTATACACAACTGGTTCCAGAACTTTTGCCTATTGAGAACTGGAAAGAGCTAAAATATCCACGTCCTGTCAGCATTTGTGTGATGTAGTAATTTACTTCGCCGTGTTTCCTTTGTACCCAAACTTTGATATCAGGTATAAGCCTTAGTCCATCTCTCTTGCCAAAAGTCAAGAGTTTCCTCTTTGCAATGTTCGACTGTTTGTCTCGTTGCTACCCCTGCTTGACGCAGCTCGTAAATCCTCTTTCGCTCGATGGCTAGCAGATCAATCAGCTTCTCCCCAGCAATGACAAGTGCTGCTGCTCCAGATACCGTTCGATATGCGATTATTATCCTCATCGCGTAGGTTCGTTTTACCAACACCAAAGATTTCGCCCTGCATTTCACGTTTAATGTGTCTGCCCAGATTTCGCATCCGTACAACAGGATAGCGTTGTTTATGTCCATCAGCAGTCTCCTTTTCGATTGAAATGGTCTGCCTATGTTTGCCATGAGCCTGCTGAGAGATTTTTTTGTATCTGCAGCCCTGCATCTCGCGTGATGGATTTGCGCCCCGAACGTCAGCTTTGTATCAATCCTGACTCCTAGGTATTTTATCACTTTTTGTGTCCTTATGATGGTATCGTTGACCCTCATATCAATTTCCACTGGCATCCGACGTCTAATGACGAGCAACAGCTCGGTGTTTTCAATAGCCAGCTGAAAGCCTTGCTTGTTAAGCCATTGCTTAACACGTATCATCACCTGGAGCTTGCGTTGAGCATGCGCGGTGTTACGTGCCGGCATTACTGCGACTATGTCATCTGCATATCCTACTAAGAAGGATTCATCAGGCATATCTATGTGGAGGATTTTGTCGTAGCTTATATTCCAGAGTTCTGGCCCTTGGATTGATCCTAGAGCTGCTCCTGACGTTATTTTTACACCCTTCTCGCCTGCTTTGCTCTGGTATATATATATATATATATAAGCCTCATCAAGTAATTTGAGATACGGAATTTTTTTCCAGAGCTTTAATTATGTTTTCGCATTTGACGCTGTTGAATGCGTTCTTGAAGTGCAATGTTGCAACTAGTACGACAGGCCGCGACAGATGATTGCCCTGTTGTGTTTTGAGTGCTACCTCAACGACTTCTTCAATTGCTTCGATTGTAGATCTTCCGGGCCTGAAGTCGTGCAGCTAATCGAATTGATCAGCTCCCGGCAACTTACCACTTGTGTTTAGCATACAGAGTGGTCGGTACGCTGATGGTGTTCCTGGGCCTCTTTTGCCTTTGCTGATCAATACCAGTCGCTGTATCTTCCAAGATTCGGGGAATATTCCACTTCGTATACACCTGTTTTACATATTGCTTTTAAGACTTCCTCTGGAATGTTATCAGGGCCCGGTGCCTTCTTGTTCTTAAGGCTCTTGGCTGCTTTGACCAGTTCGTCTTCGGTGAAGAGCTCTACATGTTCCCCAGTGTTCTTCCTCCATATCAGGGAGTTCGCTGTTAGACATACGCTTTTTCATGACGATTTTATAACCCAAACCCCACGGGTCGTAATTTACGTCATTACAGAGAGCTTTCCATACTTGTACATATTTCTCTCTGTGGGGGAGTCTCCCCTGCGTCTTTCTCTTGTAAGGAGACGTCTGCATCGGACACACTCTTCTCTCAGAGCTTTTATCTCTTCTATCCACCAATATACCTCTTGTCCTTGTCTGCGGGGCTTTCCTGCCTTTGGCATAGCAGCATTACAGGCAGTTTTTACGGCTTCCATGGTATTATATTCCACACTCTGGGTGCTTCCGTTGTGAGAGACATCAGGTAGGCACCTGTCGATTTCGTTTATAAAGAGGGTCTCTTTCAAGCGGTTTACATTCCATCTGCGGTTACTACGTGCAGTATTACGTTTTGCATTGAATGTGTTTTTCTCTGGGAGGGTGAAAGGGATATACTCATGGTCGCTGCCGTTGTACTAAGACTTTCCAGTGCGTTATCTTATGTGCCATATTCTCTGAGACCAGAGTAATGTCGGGGATTGTTCGTGCGTTTCCCATTCGCCGAAAAGTTGTACCGACGTTGGCTACTACGAGACCTGCCTTAGCAGCCGTATCAAGGACTCTGGGACCCCTGGGGTTTGTTGAAGGCATGCCACACTCTTCAGCTCCCGATTTAAAATCTCCAGCTACAACAAGGTTTCCCGGTAATCGCCTAGCTGTTTCTTCATTATCGTCGAGTTTTCTCTGATGTGCTTCTATACCATCACTTGGTGTTAGATAGCAGCTGATGATGTTGTAGTCTTTGACTCTCACATATAAGTAGCAGCTTCATTACCACTGCTCAGATTCCGTATTTTGCTTGGATCTGGGAACCATAATGCAGCAGTTTTGGTGTCGTTTTCAAACCAGAATCCAGTTTGTTTTCTCTTGTATTGCTCGCTGAATATAACCAATATAAATTTGTTTCTCCATGACTTTTTGGGACAACAGATCATCCGCTATCCTGCTTCTAGGTAAGGTTGTTTGGAGAACCTTCATCTTCGATCTTTCCTGGCACTGGCAACGCAGTTCTTGGCCCCAGGGAAGTGATTCAGCTATTTAAGTTTATCATGTGCACATAAACAGCATCGTGGTGGCTTCGTGCAAGTGTTCATCTTGTGTCCATTCTCTCCGCAACTAATGCCCAGGTCACTACGGTCTGGTCCTCTGAAGTCCTTCCGCAAGTGGCCAACGCCAAAGCATATGAAGCACCGCTTAATTTCGATGCACTGCTGTAGCTCGGCACCGCGTGCATCCGATCTTGACCCTCTGTCGCTTTCAGTACATCATTTACGTTCTTCTGTGGGTAGTATGACAGAGGCCTGCTTCAACCCTACATTGTTGGCGTCTGTGAGCCGAACTCTGCAGGTCTTGACCCCTGTCGCTTCTCACTGCCTTGATTGCAGAGACAAGTCCCTCGACCGCTGTGAGATGGCCTTCACTGACGCACTTTCCTTAAGCATGTCTTTGATGGTTTCACAAAGCTTATAAAGTTTGCTTCCATTGGTAAGTTCAACTAGCATGTCCCCTGTTCTTGTCTTCTTGACCGAGTGGTCAGAACTCCCGGCTTCATATTCATGGTTTCATATTTTTTTTCAGCTCTCTCAGAACGTCCATGTAGATCCTTCCACCTTCTGGCTTAATTATCACAGCTTCCGGCCGAGTTCGCGTCCTTGACTTAGGCTTTATGCCAATATCAACTGATTTCTGAGTTTTGCTTACTTTGGTTCTGTCTTGTTTGCAATCGAGTTTCGACTTTTTTGTGATTCACAGTCTCGAATCCATCATTCGGCTCCTTGTTTCTCACTTTTTTGCTCGAACCTTGTATCGCAGGACTTGTAGCGATTCTTTTCTGGGTGCCCAGAGCTGGTGTTTCAGTTTTGTGTTGGTCCTGTTTTTCAGTGCCTTGCTTTTTCCTCCCTAGCACTTACTACTTCAGCGTTCATCCAGCTCTTCCTGTAGCTTCCGATGACATCGAAGAGTTCACTCAGTTCAGACACACCGTCTTTAATATTCATGCTTATATTTCGCTGTTTCCGCTTGAAATTCTTCATTCTTAGCAGTACCTCTTTGCACTACTCTAGCGTTTCTTCTTCAGGGTCCTCATCTTCAGAATCAACTCTTGCCTTGGGGAGCCGTTGGTGTGCATTACTCTTTGTTGTGCTCTCTGGGTTTCCAAATCTACAAGTGGTGTCTCCGCGTTGAATTGGGTCTCATTTTCTATTTCGATTGTTTGTGTAGTTTTCGGCGTTTCCTGAGTTAAATAGATCAGACTCCAATACTTGTGTAGCTCTTTGATTTGGCGATCGCATCGTCAAATAACTTCTAAGGAATATCCCGCTCTCCTCTTTCTTTTGTTGTTGTTGGTGTATACTCATAGTGACTGGGTCCAAACTTTATGGCGCTATCTTCTCTCATACGTACAGTTGTCCAAAATGTTCCCATGGGTCCTTATGCAGGCAATGAGGTCCATGTAAGGCTTGATACAAAACTTCATGGGTGCTTGCATTCAGAACCAGAACAGACAATAAGCAGGAGTCCTCTCAAATGCACCTGTACCACCGACCTAACGGTGATGTGATTTGAACGTACTTAAAGACTCGCCGAGTTTTAATAAAGCGGAGGTAACTGCAGCATTAGCCCAACAGCCATTTCGCCAGGGGTTCAATCTGGGTACTAAAGTGTTGGAATACCATAGTCATCAGCGATCGGATCTTCTTTTCTGTCTACCGATCCGGAAAAAAACATTATAAATAGCCGTCCAATGTGGGGCAGACGCTAACCAGGATGACGCCCGATTCGGGAACAGACGCGTCCTGGATTTCTCGCCCAGAGAGCCATTCCACCTGGTCAGGCTTAGCTCGACGTCGCCTTCTCACCTTAGCAAGCGCACTGACGGGTGATAGAGTTGCTTCCCGGGGTCGCCACGTGGGGGCAGTGAGATTCTTGGGACTTGTCTGGATGGATCGTGCGGGACTTCGCCATGTTAAAGCCGATCAGACACTTTACCATTCAGCCATAGACCCCAACCTCACAATAATAATAATAATAATAATAATGTTGAGGAACTATTTGACTTGCTAGGTAAGAATTACTTGCATTACATTTTACTCATTACATTTTAACATTCCCCTTTAATGTTGATAACAATAAGTTCTTCTAATAATTCATAAGTGAATAAACAAAGGCAAAAATTCATATTTGTAATAATTATTTGCTTATCTTAGTTCTTGTATAATCCTAGTAATTGAATGCATTTAATATGTTTGACTTTGACAAGGTTTTTTTGTTAGTATGTCAGCTGTCATATCATTAGTGGGACAATAATTTAAATTAAAAATTTCCTTTTTATATATCTCCCTAATATAATGATAGCGAATATCTATATGCTTGCTTCTGGAATAATAAACAGGATTTTTAACTAGATTTTGCGCGCTCAAATTATCTCCAAAAATGTCGATTGTTTCAATCTTTTTGTTCAAATACATTTCATTTAGTAATTTTCTAATATATACAGCTTCTTTCGCAGCAAGTGAAAGAGTCATATATTCAGCTTCGGTGCTTCTTAAGGCTACTGACGATTGCTTCTTGCTGTCCCACGAGAACACACAGCCACCAAGCATGAACGCATATCCTGTAAAGGATTTCCTATCCGTTGAATCGCCACCCCAGACTCCTTTGCCGGTCCTCTCTTATTTGTGCTTTACGTTTATTGTTGAATTCAAATAACGTAACACTTGTTTCGCTGCTGCCAGATGCACGTTATGTGGGTCTGTATTTCGCTGCGACAACTTGCTTACCCAGTGTAAGATATCACGGCCGTGTCATGATGGCTATGTACATTAGCGATCCGACGAGCGATTGGTACTCGGTTTGGTCAACAGGGTTGCATGCTTCCTCATGGCACTGCACTTGAAATCCTGGTACCAATGGAACTAACGCTTTGCAACAGTTCTCGAAGATGTATTGCTGCAAGAGTTGTGTAATGTGTTGCCGTTGGTTAATGAAAATAGTACCTCTTTCAACAACCCTTCCCATCGCCATGCCCAAAAATGACTAATACGGCCTGGAATTTCGACTATCTGGAATGAATTAGAAATTTTTTGTTCGATATTATTAGGCTCGATTTTATCCGAACTGGCCACTAATATGTCATCCACATATTATATTGTAACAACATTCAGGTTACAAATACCTGGGTGTGTGTTTGGATAGGCGGCTAACTTTCAAAACGCATATTTCAAGTATCACGAAATCCTTAAGACAGAGGATTGGTAAATTGCATTGGCTTTTAACTAACATTAATAAATTGTCCTTGGGAAATAAGGTGAACATTTACAAAACCATAATTGCTCCTGCTTGGCAATACGGTTTGCAGGTGTATGGAATAGCAGCGAGGTCAAACATCACGAAGGTGAGAGTACTGCAGGCCAAGACATTGCGAAAGCTTACTGGTGCCCCTTGGTTCATGCGAACGGCGGACCTTGAAAACGACTTAAAAATACCGAAAATTGGCGATGTGATAAATCGTCAGGCCAAAAAATATATAGAGAGGTTAAAAAATCATCCATATAAACTAGCAAGGCGCCTTCTAAAACGACAAGGAATGGGAGGAGTTAGGGTGGCGAGACGGCTGAGAAGATCGCACCCTGCCGACCTCCGTAACAGATCCTTTTAATACACAATACTATATCCCCACTTATTATTTAATTTGTTTTGTTAATTTTTGTATATACAATTTAATTGAAGTTGTTCTAATAATAACAGAAAAATTAAATATAACGGAAAGAAGAAGAAAAAAAACATATACAGTCACGATGTTAATATTGTTGTCTTCATTCCTTGCGTACACACATCAGAGTATCGGGTGAAAACATCTCCTCATAGTTTAAATCAAATGTTTGTGAACAGCCTTTGGCAACTAACCTTGCCATATACCGCTCGATTTCGCCTTTGCTGTTCTTTTTCAGTCTAAATACCCAACGATTTCTAATGGCCTTGTGCTTACGAGGAAGGTCTACAAGCTCCCATTTATCATTTTCGGTGAGTGCATTAAATTCAGTTTGCATTGCGTTCCTCCACTCATCTGCTTGCTTGCCAGACAATGCCTCTTCAATCCTCTTCAATGCGGCTCCACGACGGTACTCCTCATTAAATTCACGGTATTGTATTGTTTTTTAGGTCTGCCCCGTAATCCTTTCTTAATCTTTCTTGGACGACCTGGTCCTCGTCTCTGTTTAACCTCATTGCTGCTCTCTTCAGCCGAATCTGACTCCAGTCCCGATTGCCTTTTCATCTGTTATGTCATCTAAAATTTGGTCGTAATCATTTTCGGGCGTATCGTTTACCAAATTTCGTTCTTCTTTATGGTTAACAGATTCGGCGGCATCTGGACGATTAGTGCTTTTACTAGGCTCGTTGTTAATTTCAATACTAATACTCTCGGTGGTGTTTTCCACAAAGGAAACATCACGGCTAATGATGTTATTGTTGCTGCTTTTATCAAATAATCGATAAGCCTTCGACCTATCATCGTAGCCAACCATTATAAGTTCTCTCCCCTTTGACCGGAACTTCTTATGCTGAGTCTTGTCCAGTGCGACAGCTAAACAGCCAAATATTCTGAAATGACTTACGACAGGCTTGTTTCCATTCCAGGCTTCATAAGGCGTCATATTGACTAAACCACTTGTAGGTGCACGGTTTCTGATATATGCTGCTGTATGTACTGCTTCAGCCCAAAATTTTTCAGGTAAATCTGCGTTTGTCAGCATACAGCGATCCATTTCCACCAGCGTTCGGTTGAACCTCTCAGCGATTTCATTCCGTTGGGGAGTATGGGGAACGGATAATTGACAAACAATACCATTATATTTTAGATACTTATCAAATTCCTTATTAATGTATTCCGTGCCATTATCGGTGCGCAGAATTTTTATTTTGCAACCTGTTTGTATCTCAGCCATGTTTTTGTAAGTTTTAAATATGTTAAAAGCTTCATTTTTCTGCTTCATAAAATAAACATTTACAAAACGCGTTTTGTCGTCGATCATCGTAATAAAATACGGCGAACTGATAATATACTATAAACTACTGAACTGAAGTAATCAGGCAAACAGAAATTTTTTAAGGTGGGTGCCTGTTGTGACATCGAAGCAAGCGCTGTTTCCCTTCTTGATGTGTCTTCCTACATTTTGTGTTCTTAGCGCGAATTAGCATGAAAAGGAATTTCTGTATATCACCTTTGTTTTGGCTATTTTAAGTGCCGTCACCCATTTTTATTTTGATTGTATTGATATTGTTGTGGGAATGATATGATAGCGAAAAAGGAACATGTATAGGTTTGGCGCGATTTTTTTATGAATGACGAACATGATTTTTGTTAGTGAAATTCCCACCACCTACTTATATTGGTTTTGGTGGAACTTTTAATGAATAAATAATTATTATAATAACGAATAAATAATTCGTTCGGGCTGTTAGAAATAAAAAAATAAATAAGTAAAATTGATTTAAAATGTATATTTTGCGCTATATATATCGAAAAACCCAAGTTGAATACAGCTAATTCTACCTTGACTACCAGGCAAACAGAAAAAACAGCAAGCAACTGCAAGTGTCCCATGTGAAAACGATATCAAACCACCTGCGCTACTGCGAATACAGGAAAGAAAGAAAGAAATTTTGCCTTCGCCCAACAACAAAGCGTGTGACATTTGTTTTTTCCTTATTTGCCGAACATAAGGGAAGACAAAGAAAATAGATATTCTTGCGTGAATGAATATGTATACTTTTTGCGTGCACGCAAATTTGAAGTCATCAACGAAACGCGCTCGGGGCTGACAAGCGAAGATTGACTTGTTGGCTATGATGTGAAGTGGGGCGCGTGCGGGAATAAAAATTCCTCTTTTTTGCTACGCTCACGCAACAACAAAGTCTAGACCATTTCTTTTTTTCTTCATTGCCGATCACAAGGAAAGAGGAGGAAGGAACACAACACGAAATAAGGGTGACGAAATTTGCTTTGCGCGATTGAGACTCGAACTTCGCGGACTGTGCGCATTGCTCATACAGTCAAACACCCAAATCTCGAATTACCATAATGCATAACAAAAGTTCGAGTTATGGGGATATTCCAGTTATGGAAGACATATTATATTGATTTTTCACTATAAACGTACTCAATTCGAGTCATGGAGATATTCGACTTATAAAAGTTCGACCTATGGAAATTCGACGTTAGTTAAAAATTTCACTTGGGTTTCTTTGGCTTTTCAATAAATGCGCATTCACTGTACTTGCTCTTGAAATGGATTTCGTTTTCTGCCACAACCGAAAATTGTCTTCAAGAAGTTAAAGTCAAAAATCAAAACTTGCCATTGTGTGGGTGACCTTGTTGTGTAGGTGTGGTACGTGTATGGGACTGTGTTGGTTTTTATTGTCTCCCTTGCGTGCGAAATGTGATAAGTTTGAGTGTGTTGTGTAAGTATAGTGCGTGTATAAGGTTGTGTTGGTCTTCTTTTATCGTTCATATAAATGAATATAGGCAAAATACAAGGCTCGATTTCGTTTGTTAAAGAACGATTTCATAAATTAAAGAAAACTCCACACGATTTGCCTTATATTCTCGAACACCTTGCAAATACAAAGCTTTGAACAAAAAAATCAAAGAAAGAAGACAGTGTCTCTGATTTTTGTTTTTATTATGTCTTTCTTGTGTTTTTATAATTTTCTTATCATTCAATATGTTCCCCTTTTACGGCAGTCCGTCCATTTGCTTGTTTACCTTAAGCAAACCAACAGAATATTTTACGCTACATGGTTGAACAGACAAGAAATCTGTACAACTGCTTAAAATTTAACATAAGCCAATCGTTTCTTAAAAGTCTCTCCGGCCATTTTTTTAAGGGAGAAATAGGAACTCTATATGAATAAGTTCTCTCTGATCTATATAATTCATACTCTTTGTATCAAATGCTCAAGCTTTGATTATTTTTGTGCTTTTAGCTATTCTCACACGCTTTTTAAAGCTGAATTATTAAAAGTGTTGTTTTTACAGCAGTCTATAAAGTCCATGTACTCAGTCTGTTAATTCATATATTTTTTTCAAATTCTTTATTGTGCAATTTGAGTTGCGCACGAAATCAGAACCGGCGCGAGCCATCAAACCAATATTGGTGAAGCCCACCGCACCAATTGTGGCATCTAAGCCAAACGCACTGTAAAATCTGCAAATAAAAATGTTCGAAAATGGAAAATGTCAATACTTCTTGTAATTGTTATTACTTACCTTTGCTTCACTTCATGTATTTCCACAGCCGTTTAAGGAGCCTCACCACGCCTTGTTTGACCATACAAATCAATTTCGAAACGCTTTCAATTGCGCGGGAAACCGGCGATTGGCTCATAGAAGCATTGTGGTGGTTTCCTATGCACTTTTGGTAGGACCCGTGTGCATAGAAATATAAAGTTGTCATGAGACCAAACTCAATTGGAATTTTTGAGTTTCCATTATAAAGCGGCTTCAATTGCTCTATCAATTGGTGGCACAATATTTTTGCGAGTCGATCATTCCTCTCATAAATATTGTCCGATATTTAAAAAGGATCGCTATGATCACGCAACAATTATAATACACATCTTTTGTCATAATTATTATTGTTTCGAGGCACAAAAAGAGAAAACAAGAGAAGAGCTTTAGAAATAGCTGTGAAAGCTTCTACAATTAGTTCTTAGATTAATCACAAGTGGAAGTGCTGGAGTTCTACTCCAAACATCCTCCGCCCGTTGAAAGCAATTGGCTTTCAACTGATGTAACGTCAATAGGCAGAATGGCAATCTTAGTGGCTGCTCTCTTGACCATGCCTCCAGCAGTGCGAATGATTGCCACTCGAACGATGTCGTCTTCACCTCAGATCGTACTCTCGACTCGACCAAGTTGCCACCTGAGTGTGGGTAGATTGTCATCTTTTAACAGGAACATAGAGCCTGGCTGTAAATTTGCTGCCAACGAACGCCACTTCGTACGCTATTGCAGCAATGGCAGATGGTTGGCATTCCATTTTTTCCAGAGAGTTTGCTACAGCTGGTAGACTCCCTGCCAACGGCCAAGCCGGTCGAGATTAATGTGGGTCACGTCAGGTTCGTTGATGGTAGCGAAAGCCGATCCCATGAGAAAGTGACCTGGCGTGAGGACTTCGAGATCATCTAGATTTTCTGTAATAGGTCAAAGTTAGTTCAAAGTAGCAGAAATTTCACAGACCAGCGTAAGCAGTTCCTGAAATGTCAGTAGGTGTTTGCCGGCGACCCGATAGAAGTGATGCTTAGCAGCTTTCACGGCCGATTCCCACAGTCCACCAAAATAAGGAGAGCGCAGCGTTATGAAGTTTAATTTCAAATCAATGCTTGTGCATTCCTCTGTAAGACACATACTGTGGAGATCACTTTGAAACAGTTGCCGCAGGTATATGTACGAGAAGACACGCTGCAGTCTTCCGAATCAATTTTGAAAATTGCAGCTGAGTGAGATGTCCTGCTGCCAAGAAGCCCGGTGAAAGCACTCAGGAATATCGTTAGGGAGCAATACGTTTTCGGGCCATTTAGAGTTGTCAGTGCGCAGCAATGATTGACTGCATTACCAAAGGTTTGATACAAGCAGCTCCAAAGCTGAAAAGCCACGAGACAGTATGTCAGTAGTCATGTTACTGGTTCGTTCCTGTATCATTTTTCGCCTGTTAGTGACAAAAACATTAAAATATGTTTGTTGCTCGTGTATCCAGCCAAGGATAATGGGGAGATCCGACCAGCAGTGAAAGGTGCAATTAAACGGGATGTTGCTAACAATGTTATTTACGAGCTCTGACATCATGGCAGCGGCGCAAAGATCCAATATTAGAATAGTCAGAGTTTAGAGGCTAGACCCTGGACTTCGAACAAAGTAGTCGACAATAATAAGTCCCTTGGTGTTCTGAACTCAGGCAAACGCAGGCGCCATACGCAACCATGCCTGCATTACAGAATGCATTTCCCATTTGGCGTCCGGCATCAAGTGAAAAAAGTTATGTTGCTAACCGCTGAGAGATGCGACTTGAGATCCAACAACGTGGAATGCAGGGATTGGGGCAGGCTCATCTTTTCCTTCCATAGCGCTTGCAGGAAGATTTTAAACTTCGTGATGATGGGCGCAATTAATCCTAAACGATCGTATAGCCTGGCTATCGTTGATAGTTGTTTGTTTTTTTGTTTGAAAGAAGTTGAATAGTAAGACGTCACGGCCAGGTTCCCAAGCCAGTCCCAGCGCCTTGGGGATGTCGGTCCCGTCGTGAAATTTGATCCTTTCTCGATCAAAAGCCGGTTCGTTCTCGAAAAAAGCAGCCTCGTTGGAGCACGATTTCCGTATTGAAAAATGCCCCCTGCGCAAGAGCTCCTTAACATTACTTTGGATTTACGGAACTTTCTCAACGCTATTGCCTACGGAGATCCAGTCATCGCCAAAGAAGTCCCGTCGAAGGATCTCAGCCGTGCGCGGGAGCTCGAGTTCTTCATCGTATGACAACTGGTGAATAGCCTTGATGGCGGGATACATCTTACAGATGTCACAGCACAAAGCAACAGAAAAAAAAAACCAAAATGAAGGAGAGTAATGAATATTTTAGGTTGTATGGAAGGCCCAGCAAGCAATAAGTCGTTGAGGGATTGACCGAAAGATGATTTGGCATAGCCGTCGAAGACAACGCGTGATTTCGTAGTCGTACTATCCAGCTTTTGCACACAGTGGTGCAAAAAATATTGTGGTGTCCTGACTTGCATGAAAGTCAACTACATAGGCCCAAGGTCGAGGTATTCTTTTAGAAAATACTGAGTCTCCAAGGTACAATTTCTCTTCAGCTTTATTTCCAGGGTCTTGAGGCGACGAAGCGAGCAATGATAAAAATCACCCAGCTTCTGTTGGCTTGATTGCATTGGGTGACGAACGGAATACTGCCCGGAGTAGAGGGAGTGCAGGTTTGCTTGAAGAGGCGCTAGCAAACGCTGTCCTCATCAGAGATAGAAGGTGATAAGCCGCAACAGTTGTCGATCTCCAAAAACTTTCTGACCACATGACATGGCCACAGAGTTCACTTTTTGCACTCGCTTCGGACGGTTGTGTTTCGCGCAAAGTCTGTAGTTTACTATTTTCTTTACTAATCGTTATCAGTGAACGCGATCGCACTGGGCCGCGCACGCTGTGCGTCTATCCACGCATTAGTTCTATTTTTAGACACCGCTGATAGTGGTGTTGAAACCGGTTTGACAAAAAGACAAAAATAAGAGTGTCTTTTGAGAAATTGTGTTATCTTGCCCTTTGGGCAAGACTAAAGCCCTCGCGTCTCGGGCTCCAAAAACTTTTAAAGTGAAACAATTATTCTGTGTGTTAGGCAAACGCAATATTTAGTAAATAAATATTGTTTGTTTTTGCCAAAGAGATCAATACCGTTTTGGTTACTTGCTCGTATCTTGTGTCAAAAAAGTCGAGTGAAGAATTAAAATAAATTATAAATAAATAAATTATAAATAAAATTAAAAAATAAGAACGGGTAAAATTAAGCGCCATTCAGTTCGCCGCGCTGCGGCAAATGCATTAAAAATGGAAAAAATTCGGAATCTTTGCGACGTTTCGGGTGTTAGCAATTCTAACAGAAATGACTCAATTCAATCTGACTCCGAGTTGCGGCGGGTTCCTAACGATACCTCATGGCTACATGACAACTGTACATCAACTACGACAACAACAACAACAACATCAAATGTCTCCAAGTATATAGTGACGCATTCAAGCGCCTTACCTGAAATGTGCTCGTTCGTTGATTTGCAGAGTCATTTTTTGACTGGCGCTGCCCCGGTGCCAGCTGTTTCTTTTAGCACGGTTCCTATTTGTACCACAACTGCGACTCCTTGTGCTCAGGTGTGTTGGCCGACGGCTGCGTCAAAAAGACCACCCAGTCCACTTTCCCGTCATGGTAGGGTAATGAAGGGGAAAAAGAGGTCAGCCCAAACCGTGAAAACACACTCGGAAAACGATTTGCTGCTGGAGACTTTAACGCGAAACACACAGAAACAAGAGAGGAAAAACCTTGTGAACGCACTTCACTGTGGAAAGATAAACCATATATGTAAAGGTGTGCCAATATACTGGCCAACATACATCAATAAAATGCCAAATATTTTATACTTCTCAATAGTAAAAAATATAGAATTAACTAAATGCGCAATCACAACAAATCTGGATCTCTCGTCAGATCACACAGCTATAGTCGTAGAACTCAGAAAGTTTCTAGTGGATTCGAAAAAAATAATTTGTTACACAATAACTGAACTGACTGGGATAACTTTAGAGGCTATATAAATTTATACCTATCCATAGACGTTCATCTAAAATCACCAGAGAACATAGCATCTGCTATAGTATTTCTCAACGACACTATTAAAAAAGTAGCGATACAAGCAACCCAAAATTCACCTCTACCACCAATAGCGCACTACACACCAATTTTTCTGAGAAATTTAATGCGTGCAAAATGTAAATTAAAAAAGTACTGGATAAATACTAGGTCCCCCGAGGCCAAAAAGAAACACAACAGGGCAACAAAAGCCATTAGAAAATACCTTCAATATCATAAAAACAAACAAGTCACAAGTTACCTTCAAAGCATAACACCGACAAATTAAACTATGCACCAGGCACCAATCAAAAAAGGCAATAGATCATGGGCAACAGCTAATCTAGCTAAAGCATCAGTGTTAGCAGTTTTAGCAGTTTATTATTAGAAAGTATTTGCTGACGAGCAACATAACTTATACGTCTCACACTCTAACCCGGCTAACGTATATCAAACATTACAACTGAAAAACTACGGCCTCCGAAATACTAGTCATCATGATATAAAACCTGAAAAATCACCAGGTTATGACAAAATTAACGGCAAACTCCTAATTGAGCTTCCAACAATTGCGGTGTCTTATGTACGCAATATACTTAATGCCCTACTCAGATTAAACTACTTTCCCAAAGTCTGGAAAGTTGCCGAAGTCATTGGGATTCAAAAGCCGGGAAAATACCTATCTCTGCCGTCATCATATAAACCAGTCAGCTTACTTTCCTTGCTATCCAAAGTATTCGAAAAGCTCTTGCGTATAAGATTCCTACCTGTCCTGGAACATAGCCACATAATCCCAGATCATCAATTTGGCTTCCGTAGAAACCACTCTACCATACAACAAGTCCATCGCGTTACGCACAAAATATTAAACGACCTCGACGACAAAACATTTTGTATTGGAGTATTCCTAGACGTAGAGAAAGCCCGAGATAAGGTTTGGCACAATGGATACATCTACAAGCTACGTACTACATTTTCCCCACAATGTTGTACAAATGTTAAAGTATTACATCACCAATAGGTATTCCTTCGTAAAGTTCTCGAATGAATACTCAATATTAAGAAATATTAGTTCAGAAGTTCCGCAAAGTAGCATACTAGGTCCTCTGTTGTATACCATCATCATCACAGCATATATACCAACACCAAGACAAAAATCTTTAATGATAGCTATATTTGCAGATGACACCATACCAACAGATGACATACACACCAACTGCAATACTGCAACAGAATTTGGACAACACTCTGAAATGGTTCGGTAAATAGAATATTAGAATAAATAATAGATAGACAATACATGTTATCACACAACTATACTTAAATTTAAAGCACCCCGTCTAACGATTGACGGAGTTGACGTTTAAACAGAATACCATGCGAAATATTTAAGACTTTACATACACAATAAATGAACTGGAAACAAAATATACAGAAAAAGCGCGAACAAATAAAACTGAAGACTTTACAGCTTTATTTGCTCCTTAACCCTAGATCTAATCTATGGCTAGAAAATAAGGTTTTGATATACAAAGCTATAATCGAACTTATTTGGACATACCATAAAAAGGACCAAACCAGTTGATCTGGTAAACCAACTGTAAAATAATTAATTATTAAAACTACAATCTTCTCTACTTCTTCATAACATTATACAACTTCTATAAACTGCTCATAGAAGCTAAATACCCCTACTATCGTAATTTAAAGATATACTACTAGTCTAAGTAGACATAAGTACTGACTAAAAAAAAAAAATAAACAAAATATCAGGGCATTATTTTGACGTTCTTTTATACTTCACTTAGAATTATTCACGACTTTATCTCTTGCTGTCTTAACGTGGAATGCCGTCAGCTCCTCTCCATCACGAATCTGACGGCTATTTTCTATAGTTAACACAAATTCTTATTTTTACCTATGTAAAAGACAAGCTCTACTATTTTACTATTCGAAGAAACGACTTAACAATGTCGAAGCCTCGCTTACACAAAAAACTAACTATAAGCTGAAAATTCACGGGAAGTGTGTAAAAAGTATGGACTAATACCAAAATAGCTACAAAAACGGTGAAACTGGGGAAAATGTAGCCGAAAGTTAGATTTTTACAGGAAGCTTCTTTTTGTGGTTGTGAACAAAATCCCAAAACTCCCCATCGATACGATTACCGCTAAAGAAATTACGGGCGGTCAAAGGTCACGAAAAAAGTTTTTTTTTTTTTGGGAATATCTCTGTGACAGGCACTTTTATCAACAAAATATCTGATATCAAATTTTTATCGTATAAAATTGTCTACAAAATATCTTATATTAGTTTTTTTTCGTAAGACTAACGATTCTCAAGTAAATCCGATTCAAAATGTTGAAAACTACAATATGCTTGCCTGTAAGACATGTTAAATTTCACTATTTCTTCACACTGACTAACACCTTTTGGTCAGTATTAATTGATGTTTTCTTGTGAACGTACGTGCTTACTTAAAGTTTTATACAACTTTTATTGTGCAATTATTATTTATTGTTACATTTGTGATAAATCTTTGCTGGAAGGTAAAACTGTTGTTGTGGAACGACGACTTGACACGTTAAGATAGTGTTTGAAAAAACGATGGAAAAGATGAATAATTAAAAAAATATTGGTTCAGTGGAAGTTCATGTGCCGTAAGGAACTGGCACTAAGGAACTAAAATCTTTGTTGCGGTGAAGAATCGATTAGGAGGTTAAATATTCGCCGTAAGATTCATCATGTGTCGACACTTTCTTTTAAGAACTTCGTTCTTGAGATAGCAGAAAACCGTAACGATGACATCGCTAAGGCAATTACACGACGGATTATTTACGAACACGATCTCGTCGCTGTTCGTTATCATTTTGATTGTTTTAATGATTTCAGGAAGCCTACTGCGGTCAGTACCGTTGCTCGTCCTGGGGGTAGTGATTATTACTAGCGATGGAAGAAAAATATTAATTTATTGAGAACAATGATGAATGTCAGTTCACTTTGAACGAATTAAAAGATGAGTCCAAGAATTATGTTCTAGATGATAATAATAGTTTCATAATAAAGTAAAATAAAAAAATTTGGTAAAAAATAATTATTACAACTAAAAGTAACTTTAAATCATGGTATGACAACAGAAAACTTAGTGAAGTAAAGGAACGTCTTCGAATTTTAGAAACTGCTGCAGCTATTATTCGGGTAGACATTAGATCGGTGGTAGTAAAAAGTGAAAGTTATCCTCTTCCAAGCCAAATGTTTGAGAATAAGAACGACCAATATCCAAGTTCAATGACTTATTTTAGAAGAAATAATTCTTAAAAATAGGAAATGTGAACTGGATTCTCTTAAACTGAAATGCACTGCTATTAGTCATTGTATTCTGACAGCTATTCGTCCAAAATTATATATATCACAATTGCAATTTGATCTGTTAATATTTTTTCACCGACGATTTAGATCTAAACGCCTTATAGATATATTATTGTCCTTTGGAATGTGTACATCCTATAAAGAAACAGTCAGGTTGGAAGCAGTTACAGTTCACCACCCCCAGCCATTTATTCTACCATCAGAAACTGAAGCTTTTCTGCAATATGCTGATAGTGATATTCTCTTCGATGGATCAATGATTGTTTCAACAAGTCAAGAAAAATTTCTTGGCAATGCAGTCAACAAACAAAGATTTATTTCTATGTTATGTGATATATTTAATGCTGCTAATGTCATTGTAAAACAAGCTCAAAATGATGCTGATGTACTCATCATTGAAACAGCAATTGAAGAATCCGATAGAAGAACAAGAATTATTGTAGGTGAAGACCTAGACTTATCAGTAACATTGATTGCACGAACGCCTATTAATAAAATCGTTTATTTTTTTAACCTGAAAAAACATAAATACAAACAATATACTCTTCACAAAGCTTTAGCTTGTACCCCTAGTGAAGAAATAACATTTTGTTGTTACACGCAATGACCGGTTGCGATACAACATCAGCTACTTTTCACAGAGGTAAAATTAATGCCTTTAAATTATTTGAAAAAAATTAGGAATTGCCTAATTACGCTAATGTTTTTACTAAAAAAGTATGCTCTCCCGATGCAATTTTCAATAATGGTTTTTTGCTGGTTATATATAAAGCACAAGTAAAATAAGTGTCTATTGATAATCATAGATACTTAACATTGCAAGATTAACACAGCTTAATAGGGCTGTAGAATTATCTTCTCATCCGCCAACATCTAGTGCTGGTCGGCAATATTTATATCGTGAATACTATCAAGTGCAAATATGGCTTCGAAACGAGCTTAACCTTCTAGACTAGGAATGGATGGACATTACAAAATAAAATTTTGGAGACACTTAAAACTCTTCTTCCACCCGCACCTGATAGTCTACTAAACACTATTTTTTGTTGTAACTTGAGCAGTGGTTGCAGAAAAGTTGGATTGTACTGTTCACCAGTTTGTGGTAATTGCCTTGGTCATGGTTGTTTAAATGTGACATTATTTATTGATTATTATTAGCCTAAATACAAGTTCCTTTTTCACAATTTCATTTTCTGTGTTTATTTTTATTTGCAGGGAATCGATCACCCTACAACATCACCAAGTGCTTTGCCGTAAAATTCCATCACTAAAATATGAGCTGGTTACGAATGTTGAAATTGATGCGACCGAAAGCAGTTCTTCTGGGAATGGAACTAATAATCGTAAATATATTGGAAATTCCTGGGAAACTAATCAAAGTATAATGGAATATAAACTATTTTCGTAATTTGGTTGTGAAAGAAGTCATATAATATGGATGCTGCCGAAAGTTCAGGTGGAATAAAATTCATATGATTGCAGATATGATTGCGTTCATTCAACTTTGACAACCGAATTCTATGTCGCATAATGTCTTAAACGCATTGTATGCAGCAATAAGTCTTGACAACCAAAATTAAGAAGAAGAAGAAGTTCAAATTAAAGATATAACAAAATGTTTACATTTTATAGTTAATGATAATAATAAATAATATGAAATAAACAACAAATATGATAATAGAAATATGTAAAATGTATGCAAATTTTTGAAATTATAATATAATCGGAAATTGTGAAGATTGTTTTATTATACTACATTGAAATTGAACGCATTCTAAAGTAATTACTTACGTATAATAAAATCAGATGTGGCAATGGTCACTACACTGTATATAAATATATTATATTCATATATGGTCAATTTACATATGTACTACTCTAAATACTACTTCGCTTGATGGCTCCCAACCACCAAAAGTGTCTGAGTTCTGTCAGAACTTTCAGCTCTCTGGGATCCAACCGCTCCCGTTACCATTTCGTTCGACGAGTGTGCTGTATAAAGGTTTATAAGCACCTTCGAATGTGACAGTCAA
The DNA here is from genome assembly GCA_035041755.1 of Cacoxenus indagator. NCBI lineage: Eukaryota > Metazoa > Arthropoda > Insecta > Diptera > Drosophilidae > Cacoxenus > Cacoxenus indagator. The sequence goes on along the minus strand of JAWNKX010000192.1, from coordinate 11,328 downwards.
CAAATTTGTCTCTACCCCTTTCAGATGAATATCTGTTGAGTATCCATATTATCTGGACTGGATGTACAGTATGCCATACGGGTTCCTTATTTGGGGATGTGATCACTACAGAATCCCTTTGAAGATTTAGGGATAATCATAATCGTATTGAATACCTTATGAGATGGAGTTTCCGCATCCCTAGGTACCACATGATACAGCCAGCGAAGTCGCTGGACGTTCATTCGTCTGACCACATCAATGTCTCCGTATAGCTCTACGGCTCGTCGTTCCATCGAATACGGTAGTTACCGTCAATGCAAATAGGACCAAAGATCTTCCAAAGATTTTTTCTCACCGATTGTCCGATTGTGTTACTGTCCAGGCCTCCGCACCATATAAAAGCACTGGAAGGATGATCACATCTCTTTAATCAAATAATGCCGATCCGATGTACACCAGTGTGGTATCGGTCAGTTACAGACTTAACAACCATAATACTTACTTATTAACAAACAGTTACCAGATAACAAGAGTGTAAGAACTGGAGTAATAAAACAATTATCAATAAAGTCAAGACGTAATAGATTGGCGACAAGGATAAAAAGAAAACAAATAAGAAAAATCAGAAGTGGTTATCGAATTGTTATAGCGTTTTTTAAAATACAAAATGAAATAGATTTGATGTAAATCTACGGAGTCTAAATCGATAATGGCTACTACACTTTTCAATTTCGATGCGTTCGACCCACAGACAAACGCCCCGCGGTGGGTGAAATGGTTGTAAACAGCAATGGAAACACACGGTTGCAGTCAGGAGAAGAAACCTAAGATGTTGCTGCATTACCTGTTAGCGGGAACTTAGAACATATTGTGCGATAAGGTAGCACCACGGATTGCAGAGGAGTTGAACTTTAAGATGATCGGGGATGTCCTAGCTAAACATTTGGACCCGAGGCCGAACGAAATTTTGGAGAATTTTAGGTTTAATATGCGTAAGCAGAGAGAAGGTGAGACTTACACACAGTTCTTGATGGCGTTGCGACGATTTTCGGCAGATTGCAATTACGGCGCACTTTTAAATACGCCGGTACGAAATAAATTTGTATTTGGACTTGCAAATCGACGATTGCAGAGTAGACTTTTGAAAAAAACGACTTTAATTCTGGAAAACACAATCAATATGGCGACCGCGTATGAAGCCGCAGAAAAAAGATTAGCAGAGCTGAATATACAAGCTAACACAAACGAGACAGGTAGTGTTAACCAAATGCAATTTCGAAAGCAGACTAAAGCCAAAGACGAAATGAGATCACCAGGGCTGCAGAATAAAATGAGTGTTTTCGATGTGGCAACTCAAACCTCTTGGCAAATGAGTGTAAAAGTCTGTGAAAGTCAAAAACGAAAGAGGTGCAGTAGACGCCAAGCTGTACATCGTGCACTCTGATCGCAGATCAAGATCTAGATAAATTGGATGCAAATACTAAGCAACCAGCTACAGGTGAAGCAAAATGTGAATTGTATAAAATCGAACTGTAAACCTTCTGCTATAGAAGGAATTCTGAAATGGGAATTTCCATGGGTGTTTCCTTAGTAGCGGCAAAAATAGCAACCGTTCAAGCACGTTTATGTCTTAAACCGGGAGTCAAGCCAAAATTTATAAAACTACGCGAGTAGCATTTCCACTGTGGGAGGCAGTGGAAAAACAACTGGACAGTCAAGTAGCGGATGGTTCATTGGTGAAAGTAGATCGGAGCGAATGGGCGACACCAATTCTGGTGGTTCGTAAACGTAATGGAATGGTACCGATATGCGGTGACTATACGGTCACGTTGAATCTGGAACTGTTAGAAGATCAACATCCTATACCCTCTATCGAAGCATTGTTCATCAAAGTCTCCGGGGGAAGTATTTTCTCAAAGATAGATTTGTCAAAAGCATAACTTCAACTGGAGGTACACCCAGATCACAGTCATTTAAAGACGCTAAACACACATTGAGGACTTTACCAACCTACAAGATAAATGTTTGGCATAGCCAGTTTTCCCGCAAAATGGCAACGGTTAATAGAGCAGGTGTTTGAAGACATTAGAATGTCGGGGTTTTTGGAGGACATAAACATCACAGCCGAGGACGATGAAACTACCGTGAAAAGACTCAAAGAAGTATTAACGCGGTTGGAAAAATATAACTTGCGTGTTAATAGGGAAAAATGTGAAATTATGAGAAATTCTATTGAATATTGTGGATAATTAATTGACAAAGAAAGTATTCATAAGTTGCAAATGAAAGTCGATGCAATGCAAAACATGAACAAGCCAAATAACAAGGAAGAAGTAAGGGCATTCTTGGGGCTGATCAACTACTATGGCAGGTTTGTACAAAACTTGAGCAGACATTGATATTGAATCAGTTATTGTTAGACGGCGTAAAGTTTAAAGTTGCGAGCAGGCGTTTGTGGAATTGAGGCATCAAATGCAAACAAACATAGCCCTGACACATTATAACCCAAAGGTGCCAATAATTTTAGCGGTGGATGCTACTTCGGTTGGTGTTGGCGCTATTTTGAGCCATAAGTATGGAAACGGAATTGAGAGACCTTTACAGTTCGCATCACAAAGATTAAGCAAAGTACAGCAACATTACAGTCAAGTAGACAAGGAGGCGTATGCAGTAGTTTTAGGAGTGTGTAAATTTTATCAATATTTATACTGCAAAAAGTTCGTTTTAGTTAAGGACAATAAGAACAAAGGATTGCCTATACTCTCAGCAACGCGGATGCAGCACTACGCAATATTCCTTGAAGATTTTGATTATGAAATACGTTGCACAAAGTCAAAAATAATGCAAATGCGGATGGATTGTCCAGACTACCAAACAAAGAGGAATACACACATACCGAAGAAGTGGGCATCATTGAAGAAGAGCTGATCGAAAACCTACCAGTTACAATGATGGAGTTGAGAGAGGCAACAGAGAAAGATGATAGGATCAAAGTTTTGGTACAGAGCCTCAAATATGGTTGCAAAATCTCTAGTATAGATAGATTTGGAATTCCAACAACAGAATTCATGTTTACACAACGGCTGCGTGTTGCAAGGTAAACAAGTATATGTACCAAAACCAAGTATATGTAACCAAAATGAAAACAGTAGCAAGAGCTTATTGCTGGTGGCACCTAATGAGATATGGTGTTAAATTGTAGCGCATGCCAAGTTTCGGGTCCTGTTAAATACTGTTAAAATACCTTCGCAAATGTGGAAGTTGGCTACAAAACCTTCTGAGTGAGTACAAATTGACTTCGCTGGATCATTTTAGAGAAAGTATTTGTTCGTAATGGTTGACGCTTTTACTAAATGACCTGAAGTACACGTAGTACCTAATATGACAACACAAAGAACAATTGATAAATATCGAGACATTTTTGCTACATTTGGCCCACCTAGCAAAATCGTTTGCTCCAGTAGAGAGAGTGGATGTTCGAGATTATTTGGATAAGGATAGCGGAAGTTCGGGAGGATTGTAAATTGACGAGGATTGACGTTTATTACGAAGTTCGCCTTGATGACCACAGAATCTGTAAATGCCAAGTGGATCAGCTGAAACCAAATCTGGTGAGCAAGTTGACCAACCACGTAAAAGTTGGTTGAATCCCAGTCACACAGCTGCTACGCTACCAGCAGCCGAGGTGGTTGTTGAGCAACAGACGAAGAATATCGACAGTAAATTCTCGACGTTCCCCGCTGCCTGTCACATCAAACTTTACATACAAACATTGTTCATAATGACATCAATATATGCACCAATTTTCATCGTGTTCGGTGAAACGGTATCGGAGTCCGTATGTTACAAAAGACAAAAAACTGACATTTGTCCTCACCAGAAATTTGCAATGAATGAAAAAAGCGAGCTCATGAGCTGTTTATAAATATTTAGACCGGTATTCTCAGCAACTTAACAACAAATAAAATAAGCTGTTTCTTTTACAAACATATTAGGTAAAGCTCTTCACTTATTTAATACCTATTAAAAAGCTCTTTTAAAAATATGTTTCTGCCAGTTTTGTAATAGCTCCTCGGTAGGTCATATCACAGTTAATGTTAAAATGCCATTTTTTCAGGTTTTTATCAGCTGTTTTTTTGTTCACTGCTAATACGCTGTAAAATAGACAACAACATGATTTGCTGCATATTTTTTTTAATATATTTTTTTTATTTTCCCTTGAACTGTACCTGTCAACACAATTTGGACTCTTAGTACTACGTTTTCACAATGTATATATGTATATACAAGTTGCTTTAGAATAATTTTTGTTGTGATAATTATGGAGTACTTCTAAATATACTACTAAATATATACATATAAACGCCTGCTTATACTATTGCTACAATGATTTATGTTTTATTTTAGATAAGGTCGACAGGCCTTGACCGCGAAGTCTACGTCTTTGCTGGAGCTCACGCAGAGGCAGTGTATTCACCTTGTTGTTAGTATGTTGGCTTATTTTTGTTTGGTATCTTCGGCTTAAACTAGTTATTTCTTCAGCCACTGTGGAAATCTGCAAGTCCCTGTGAATGTCAAAATTACATAATTGAAAAATTTGTGGAAAATAATCATTGTTCGGATCATCTAAGACAAAGAGTATTAATTCATATAGAGTTCCTATTTCTCTCACGAGCTTTTGGAGCTTTTTCCAAATCTTAAGAAGACATTGGCTTATGTTATTTGTCTGCTATTAACATCGAAGTAGCAGCGCAGGTCGCTGTGTAGCAAACTCATTGTGCTAACTACTGAACTAAAGTAATCAGGCAAACAGAAATTTTTGAAGGTGGGTCCTGTTGTGAAATCGAAGCAAGCGCTGTTTCCCCTTCTTGATGTGTCTTCCTATATTTTGTGTTCTTAGCGCGAATTAGCATGAAAGGAATTTCTGTCTGTCACCTTTGTTTTGGTTGTTTTGATTGCCGTCACCCATTTTTATTTTGATTGTATTGATATTGTTGTGGGAATGATATGATAGCGAAAAAGGAACATGTATAGGTTTGGCGCGATTTTTTTATTAATAACGAACATGATTTTTGTTAGTGCAATTCCCACCACCTACTTGTATTGGTTTTGGTGGGACTTTTAAGGAATAAATAATTATAATAATAACCAACAACAAAGTGTGTGACATTTGTTTTTTCCTTATTTGCCGAACATAAGGGAAGACAAAGAAAAGAGATATTCCTGCGTGAGTGAATATGTATACTTTTTGCGTGCACGCAAATTTAAACTCAATAATGAAACGCGTTCGAGACCTGACCTGTGATAAATTTGGTACCACAATCGAAAATTGACTTGAGGACTGTGTTGTGAAGTGGGGCGCGTGCGAGAATAAAAATTCCTCCTTTTTGCTACGATCACGCAACAACAAAGTCTAGACCATTTGTTTTTTTCTTCATTGCCGATCACAAAGAAAGAGGAGGAAAGAACACAACACAAAGTAAGGGTGACGAAATTTGCTTTCCGCGACTGAGACTCGAACTTCGCGGACTGTGCGTATTGCTCGTACAGTTAACTGCAAAATCTTGAATCACCATAATGAATAACAAAAGTTCATATTATGGGGATATAAGAGTTATGGAAGACATATTATATTGATTTTTCACTATAAACGTACTCAATTCGATTCATGGAGATATTCGACTTATAAAAGTTCGACCTATGGAAATTCGACGATAGTTAAAAATTTCACTTGGGTTTCTTTGGCTTTTCAATAAAAGCGCATTCACTGTACTTGCTGTTGAAATGGATTTCGTTTTCTGCCACAACCGAAAATTGTCTTCAATTGTTTTTTTTTGTCTTCCTTGCGTGCGAAATGTGATAAGTTTGAGAGTGTTGTGTAGGTATAGTGCGTGTATAAGATTGTATTGGTTTCTTATTATGTGGGAATATTTTTGTACGATTTTGGTTTGTTTTCATGCCTTCTTTTTTTGATGGCCGCTTGGTATTTTTATTTCATTCATATAAATAAATACAGGCAAAATACAAGGCAGCTATGGCTCGATTTCGTTTGTTAAAGAACGATTTCATAAATTAAAGAAAACTCCATACAATTTGCCTAATATTCTCGAACACCTTGCAAATAAAAAACTTTGAACAAAAAAATCAAAGAAAGAAGACAGTGTCTCTGATTTTTGTTTTTATTATGTCTTTCTTGTTTTTATAATTTTCTTATCATTCAATATTTTCCCCTTTTGCGGCAGTCCGTCCATTGCTTGTTTACCTTAAGCAAACCAACAGAATATTTTACGCCACATGGTTCAACAGACAAGAAATCTGTACAACTGCTTAAAATTTAACATAAGCCAATCTTTTCTTAAAAGTCTCTCCGGCCATTTTTTAAGAGAGAAATGGGAACTCTATATGAATAAGTTCTCTCTGATCTAAGAACTAATTGTAAAAGCTTTCACAGCTGTTCCTAAAGCTCTCTCTTATATTCTCTTTTTGTGCTTTCTGTCAGCGAACAGGTTTGGCTTACGCAGCATCTGTCTCCTTAGGTAGTACGGAAGTTATTGGCGTTCGACGATCTTCTCACGCCCGAGCAGCTTACTAAATTCCATGAGCGTTTAAACAACGAGTTCGATGCGGAAATCACGAAGGTGGAGAAGCTTTATCTGTCTCAGCTGACAAGCCCAAAGCGGGACAGACTAATGGTGCTGTACCAAGATGTGAAGTCAAAGCGGGACCATAAATTAATTATGCAACGTAGGTACGCCTTCGCTAGTTCTACTGAAATTCCTGATTTGCAACTACCACGATTCGCAGGCTCCTACATGGACGGGGAGGGTTTTTATGCCATTTTTCGAATCGAGATCAATAACGACCAGAAGTTAGGTTTGAAAATTTCAAAACCTTCGTGCATGCTTGGATGGGTCCCCGCAATAAAATACGATTGTTAGAACCAACCGATTTCAATTATGAGAAAGTGTTGGAATTGCTTACAAACCGTTATGATAACAAATTGCTTCACTTTCAATCACACGCCACTGTAAATAAAGCACCGGGCCACCAGGTGGGAAATCAATTTAATAAATCTAAGCGAAGTATTCTTGTTACAACTGCTAATCAACCATCGCCATTATGTATTTTTGTGATGCCCAAGACTATTACGTTCCTAAATGTCTACACTTTTTAAATTTGTCTTAGAATTTAAAATATAAGGAAGTAAAGAGATTGCACCTGTGAATAAATTGTTTTCGAAAAGGTCACGGCTGGCAACATTGTAAAGCTGGACCTTAAAGCACCTCTCAAATAGAATTTTCATCAACGCTTATCTCAACGACGTGTTCACAACCTCCACCTAGCCACCTAGAGTCTCAACTGCCGATTACGTATTGTTTGCGACGACCATAGTTTATGTCAATGGATGCTCAGGACTCTATTTGCCATGTTGTGCGCTGCTCGACTCTGCCTCCCAGCTGAATTTCATTACCTCCAGTCTTGCAAAGTAAGCTTCAATTGAAGCCCAAACGTACCAGAATTTTGATATCGGGAATTGGGGAATCATCACTATCTTGCGACAAATCAGTAGACGTCCACGCTCAATCACAACATGCAAGCTATAGAGCTTCCTTTACGGCAGTAGTCAAAAAAATGTTGCGCTTGCTGATCCGTTTTTCTACATATCCCAGAGGATGGATCTACTTATAGGAGCGGCTTTATTTTTGAACTTATATATATTGGGCAGCCAAAACCTGCCTTTAGGAAAAAGCAGATTCGTTATCTTAATTGGTCAGAAAGTTTTTGGAGATCGACAACTGTTGCGGCTTATCACCTTCTATCTCTGATGAGGACAGCGTTTGCTAGCGCCTCTTCAAGCAAACCTGCACTCCCTCTACTCCGGGCAGTATTCCGTTCGTCACCCAATGCAATCAAGCCAACAGAAACTGGGTGATTTTTATCATTGCTCGCTTCGTCGCCTCAAGACCCTGGAAATAAAGCTGAAGAGAAATTGTACCTTGGAGACTCAGTATTTTCTAAAAGAATACCTCGACCTTGGGCCTATGTAGTTGACTTTCATGCAAGTCAGGACACCACAATATTTTTTGCACCACTGTGTGCAAAAGCTGGATAGTACGACTACGAAATCACGCGTTGTCTTCGACGGCTATGCCAAATCATCTTTCGGTCAATCCCTCAACGACTTATTGCTTGCTGGGCCTTCCATACAACCTAAAATATTCATTACTCTCCTTCATTTTGGTTTTTTTTTTCTGTTGCTTTGTGCTGTGACATCTGTAAGATGTATCCCGCCATCAAGGCTATTCACCAGTTGTCATACGATGAAGAACTCGAGCTCCCGCGCACGGCTGAGATCCTTCGACGGGACTTCTTTGGCGATGACTGGATCTCCGTAGGCAATAGCGTTGAGAAAGTTCCGTAAATCCAAAGTAATGTTAAGGAGCTCTTGCGCAGGGGGCATTTTTCAATACGGAAATCGTGCTCCAACGAGGCTGCTTTTTTCGAGAACGAACCGGCTTTTGATCGAGAAAGGATCAAATTTCACGACGGGACCGACATCCCCAAGGCGCTGGGACTGGCTTGGGAACCTGGCCGTGACGTCTTACTATTCAACTTCTTTCAAACAAAAAAACAAACAACTATCAACGATAGCCAGGCTATACGATCGTTTAGGATTAATTGCGCCCATCATCACGAAGTTTAAAATCTTCCTGCAAGCGCTATGGAAGGAAAAGATGAGCCTGCCCCAATCCCTGCATTCCACGTTGTTGGATCTCAAGTCGCATCTCTCAGCGGTTAGCAACATAACTTTTTTCACTTGATGCCGGACGCCAAATGGGAAATGCATTCTGTAATGCAGGCATGGTTGCGTATGGCGCCTGCGTTTGCCTGAGTTCAGAACACCAAGGGACTTATTATTGTCGACTACTTTGTTCGAAGTCCAGGGTCTAGCCTCTAAACTCTGACTATTCTAATATTGGATCTTTGCGCCGCTGCCATGATGTCAGAGCTCGTAAATAACATTGTTAGCAACATCCCGTTTAATTGCACCTTTCACTGCTGGTCGGATCTCCCCATTATCCTTGGCTGGATACACGAGCAACAAACATATTTTAATGTTTTTGTCACTAACAGGCGAAAAATGATACAGGAACGAACCAGTAACATGACTACTGACATACTGTCTCGTGGCTTTTCAGCTTTGGAGCTGCTTGTATCAAACCTTTGGTAATGCAGTCAATCATTGCTGCGCACTGACAACTCTAAATGGCCCGAAAACGTATTGCTCCCTAACGATATTCCTGAGTGCTTTCACCGGGCTTCTTGGCAGCAGGACATCTCACTCAGCTGCAATTTTCAAAATTGATTCGGAAGACTGCAGCGTGTCTTCTCGTACATATACCTGCGGCAACTGTTTCAAAGTGATCTCCACAGTATGTGTCTTACAGAGGAATGCACAAGCATTGATTTGAAATTAAACTTCATAACGCTGCGCTCTCCTTATTTTGGTGGACTGTGGGAATCGGCCGTGAAAGCTGCTAAGCATCACTTCTATCGGGTCGCCGGCAAACACCTACTGACATTTCAGGAACTGCTTACGCTGGTCTGTGAAATTTCTGCTACTTTGAACTAACTTTGACCTATTACAGAAAATCTAGATGATCTCGAAGTCCTCACGCCAGGTCACTTTCTCATGGGATCGGCTTTCGCTACCATCAACGAACCTGACGTGACCCACATTAATCTCGACCGGCTTGGCCGTTGGCAGGGAGTCTACCAGCTGTAGCAAACTCTCTGGAAAAAATGGAATGCCAACCATCTGCCATTGCTGCAATAGCGTACGAAGTGGCGTTCGTTGGCAGCAAATTTACAGCCAGGCTCTATGTTCCTGTTAAAAGATGACAATCTACCCACACTCAGGTGGCAACTTGGTCGAGTCGAGAGTACGATCTGAGGTGAAGACGACATCGTTCGAGTGGCAATCATTCGCACTGCTGGAGGCATGGTCAAGAGAGCAGCCACTAAGATTGCCATTCTGCCTATTGACGTTACATCAGTTGAAAGCCAATTGCTTTCAACGGGCGGAGGATGTTTGGAGTAGAACTCCAGCACTTCCACTTGTGATTAATCTAAGAACTAATTGTAGAAGCTTTCACAGCTATTTCTAAAGCTCTTCTCTTGTTTTCTCTTTTTGTGCCTCGAAACAATAATAATTATGACAAAAGATGTGTATTATAATTGTTGCGTGATCATAGCGATCCTTTTTAAATATCGGACAATATTTATGAGAGGAATGATCGACTCGCAAAAATATTGTGCCACCAATTGATAGAGCAATTGAAGCCGCTTTATAATGGAAACTCAAAAATTCCAATTGAGTTTGGTCTCATGACAACTTTATATTTCTATGCACACGGGTCCTACCAAAAGTGCATAGGAAACCACCACAATGCTTCTATGAGCCAATCGCCGGTTTCCCGCGCAATTGAAAGCGTTTCGAAATTGATTTGTATGGTCAAACAAGGCGTGGTGAGGCTCCTTAAACGGCTGTGGAAATACATGAAGTGAAGCAAAGGTAAGTAATAACAATTACAAGAAGTATTGACATTTTCCATTTTCGAACATTTTTATTTGCAGATTTTACAGTGCGTTTGGCTTAGATGCCACAATTGGTGCGGTGGGCTTCACCAATATTGGTTTGATGGCTCGCGCCGGTTCTGATTTCGTGCGCAACTCAAATTGCACAATAAAGAATTTGAAAAAAATATATGAATTAACAGACTGAGTACATGGACTTTATAGACTGCTGTAAAAACAACACTTTTAATAATTCAGCTTTAAAAAGCGTGTGAGAATAGCTAAAAGCACAAAAATAATCAAAGCTTGAGCATTTGATACAAAGAGTATGAATTATATAGATCAGAGAGAACTTATTCATATAGAGTTCCTATTTCTCCCTTAAAAAAATGGCCGGAGAGACTTTTAAGAAACGATTGGCTTATGTTAAATTTTAAGCAGTTGTACAGATTTCTTGTCTGTTCAACCATGTAGCGTAAAATATTCTGTTGGTTTGCTTAAGGTAAACAAGCAAATGGACGGACTGCCGTAAAAGGGGAACATATTGAATGATAAGAAAATTATAAAAACACAAGAAAGACATAATAAAAACAAAAATCAGAGACACTGTCTTCTTTCTTTGATTTTTTTGTTCAAAGCTTTGTATTTGCAAGGTGTTCGAGAATATAAGGCAAATCGTGTGGAGTTTTCTTTAATTTATGAAATCGTTCTTTAACAAACGAAATCGAGCCTTGTATTTTGCCTATATTCATTTATATGAACGATAAA
>JAWNKX010000191.1:1385000-1465231 GCA_035041755.1 Cacoxenus indagator | reverse complement strand
CTCTGTCTACTGCTGTGATTTTCTCGTTCATCTTCCAGTGTTTGACTTTTTAGTGCCATTTTTCTTAAATTTTTAAACATTTTTTTTTTCTATTCGATTATTTGAACACATTGACTCAATTCATGCTGCTTTGTTTTTGTGTTTTATTTCTAACTGCACAGTTTGAGAAGCATCTTGAAATGGATTCGGGGTTAATATTTAGTGAATTGGACAATTTTTTCGCACCCAACTTCACAGTTTCCATATAAAGGCTATTCAAGAGGTTCTCTGAATATTTCATCAAAATCGATCCAGCGGTTTCGGCGTCCATAACGGACAAACACACTTCCAATTTTATATATATAGATATACTCGTCATTATTTTTAATCATACAAATATGTCATGCAGTTTACTGCTATTAATGTTATTCGTTTTTGTCAAGAAAAAAATAAATATTACAAGTTGGGAAGCTTCGGAACATGAGAACCTGCGAAACTTAATCGGTTTTACTGGTAAAGAAGAGCTTCGGAATTCATATTTATCTGTTAGATTTTCGGTCTCCTTATGCTTGAAGTCTATCAACAAACCCCAAAAGTTGAACAATGATATGTTTAAAACATTAATATTGTACTAGTGGATCCAGTAGGGAGACGTTGTTCTGCCTCAGAGAGTGAAGTTGCCCGTGTAAAGTGTTCCTTTTTCGCAGCATTTCAAACAAATTTGTACACAGCACAATCAGAATGTCATAAATAAAAAAACAATATATTTAAATAGACATAAAATCGGTTCAGTACTTTTTTAACAAATGTGCCAGTACGTACGCCTTACGGCCGGATTTCTGTCCGGGAATTTTCATTGAAAACCAGCTGCTGGAACACCATTCAGGTTACAAATACCTTGGTGTGTATTTGGATAGGCGGCTAACTTTCAAGATGCATATTTCAAGTATCACGAAATCCTTAAGACAGAGGATTGGTAAATTGCATTGGCTTTTAACTAGCAGGAATAAATTGTCCTTGGGAAATAAGTTGAACATTTAGAAAACCATAATTGATCCTGCTTGGCGATACGGTTTGCAGTAGGTATGGCATAGCAGCGAGGTCAAACATCACGAAGGTGAGAGTACTGCAGGCCAAGACATTGCGAATGCTTACTGGTGCCCCTTGGTTCATGCAAAGGGCGGACCTTGAAAAGACTTAAAAATACCGAAAATTGGCGATGTGATAAATCGCCAGGCCAAAAAATATATAGAGAGGTTAAAGAATCATCCAAATAAACTAGCAAGGCGCCTTCTAAAACTAGGTTGGCGAGACGGCTGAGAAGATCGCATCCTGCCGACCTCCGTAATATATCCTTTTAATACACTATACTATATCACCACTTTTTATTTAAGTTGTTTCGTTAATTTTTGAATACACAATTTAATTGAAGTTGTTCTAATAATAACAGAAAAATTAAATATATAGGAAAAAAAAAAGTACTTTTTGTGTATAAAATAAAGTCATGTCTGGATCTCGACTACAGCATCACCTATCATGTGCAAGAATCCCTATCCGGGATTAACTACCCAACAATTCCCATTCCAAATTTCATTGAAATTGTTTGGTTATTTTCAGAGATTAGATCATTTGTACATCGTAAGACGTGATGAGGAGTACAAATAAGCTTCCGGCACTACTTGTTCTCATCTCTCTGATAGCACACTGATAGCGCTTCGAAAGAACACTTCATCTTTGAAGCTATAAATAATAAATTAATGTGAATAATCGAAAAGCCAAAATTCAGGGAAATCCAGAAGAGCTCGAACCGTACTCTAGGAAAATATCTTAGCTCTTCCTACACCCTTGTTAGAATAAAATGTTACATCCAATCGACATCGGCAATAACAAGAACTTCAACAACATCTCTACATTGTGGAGCAACCACTGGGTTAGATGATCTCAGACAACACAATTAGAACCATAGCCGAAGACTCGTTATATTATGCATCTGATCAGGATACAATCGAACTTCTTAATGGCCGAATTGGATCCGCAAAATCATCATTAGACAAATCAACCATCACTCTCCAATTCGAGTAAGCCATTGCAGCGGAAGAAATATGAACGAACGTTTTCTCAGAAGCTTGGCAAATGCTTCAACTTTGCAAGCCCACTGAAATCATTCTTACAATTAGTTAGTATGATGAGAACACAGACTTGTTACTCAATGCGTGAAACTTTCGCTGACTTCACGTGATTCTGGTCAGACTTGCTGGAGAGCGGTCTTGAAATATTGTGACTCTTTTAGGCAAAGTTGAAAGGAGAATGGACCGCTACATCAGGTAATATTGCGCACCTGCCACTTTGGCTACAAATCTTTGAGTTAAAAAGGCCGCAGGAAGTCACTGCATACAATTTGACTCCGAATCAGCTAATCAAAATGCCTCCATGTCAGTTGCAATGTCATACCTAGGTGCTTTCGTCGAAGAACAAATTTCTCAGGATGATTTTGGGAGGCATACGTTTGTGCTACGCCTTATCTAAGGAGTCTTTAACGGCACCGCGTCTGCAGAGTTGAGCTGTTATATGAGTTCTAATAAGTAGTCGGAAAGTGAGCTTTGAATGAAGCTGAAATTCGAGCGGAATCCAGAGACCACTTATTACAAATCAGGCAGATGTTGTAATTCGTTTAATATGACCGTAGCGCCCCCACTTGCACATGTCATCATGTCCCGGCCAAGACGCGAATCTGATGAAAACACATTTTTCTTCTTCATTTCTTTTATAATAAAAATTATGAATTTGAAGCAATTTAAGCCCTTTTCACACTACCCTCGAAGAAGAGTTTAAAAATCAATAGCAAGGGCACGCTAATTAATTGCAATCGTGTTTATACATAGCTGAGGGCAAACATCTGCGTGTAAGTTCACAAACACGCGTCCACCTTAATTATTAAATTAATAGGCTTCACTGTGGTTTGGGCTGCTGCCGATGATGTCGACCATAATTGGGTACACACAAGTTAAGCTGCTATTAATTACGGCGCCTAATAAAGTCTGCACATACAAATGCAAATGCCGCCTTAAACGCAACCCAACACACACATACTCGTACGTGTAATATAATACAATACTCGGCTAACGAACACCTCTTCGAATTTGTGCTTTAGTTAAATTAAGCAAAATCGCAAAATTTGTATCTAATTCGCATGATACATGAGCCCACATTGAATCAGCAATTTGTGTCTGCCACTGTGTGCCGTTAGTGTGCTGAGGTTTCGGTGTGTGTGACCCTTTTGTTGTGTGTTTTCTATGCTAATTAGTAATAAATTAGACATTTGTGTCAATTGTGTGGTACAAATGATTTCAAGTTAACCAACTTGTTTTGAGGAATAGTTTTGGGCTTCAATTTTCGCCTAATTTGCGGTGAATTATGCAGGCTAAAAATGATTGTAGGCGTGCACCTCGACTAAACGAATTCAATACTCAATACGAGTACTCGATAAGCGAACGTGAAATTTGTTTGAAAATATTCTCTGCCCGTTTTCTATTTACCTCGTTGATTTTCAATTAGTGCGTATTTGCCGAATATAATCTTTGTTTGAAATTGGCATTCAAACGTTATCGTTCTATTCATTGCACAAAAGCAACTGGAAGCGTAAAGCCTGAATGCTTTACTCGTGTGCCTTTGAATCCACATACAAAAACAAGCTTACAGCATTAGTGCTTGCATAGCGAATGCGATAAAAATCTCAAAATCGACAGAGACTTGCATTCGCATGGCAGCGTGCAAATAATTCAAAGAAGCGAAACCAGAAAATTTTTCAATTTCCCACTGCTGCTCGCACCAGGCGCCGCAATATGAAAATCGCTTGCAAATGTAAATAAAATTGTTGTACGACAATTTCGATACATCCAGCTCAACTCAACTCAACCCAGTCCAAGCCAACTTGACTCGACTCGACTCAATCCGACTTGCCTGAGTTTTGGTTCTCTTTTATTTTCAATGCTTGTCGAACATGCGTTGCAATGAGTGCGCTGCTTGCCACTAACAAACATATTGCAGCCGCATCCCCTCTAACCGCCGCATCAGTACAGGTACTTCTTCACGGCAGACGTTGGCTGTTGCTAAAGTAAAGCTTGTTAGTGTTGATTTTATGCAGATTTCAGCTTAAAATTTATTTAGATAAAAGGGAAAAGTAAGAAGCTGACGCTGTCGGAGGCACAGTGGGTGCGGCCGGCACAGATACAATCGTTCACACGTTGAGTAGGTACATATAGATACTCATTCTCTCATAGTTGCAAGTGGGAAACACGAAAAAAACAACAACAAATGTAGTCTGGATTTCACTGTGAATTGATTTATTCGTTGATTTGTACGTCTTTGGTTTGTTTCTTTCTATTCGTCCTGCTTACTTTTCGTCCTTTTTCAGTCCTTTCAACTTCTGTTTCTTGTTGATTTTTGTCGTTCCTTGGTTCGTTCAGTAGTTCAGTCGTTTGTTCGTTTGCACATTGATATGAATAAAGCACGAACAAGAAGTGGCAAAAAACAGCATTTGAAAAGTCTAAAATCAAAGAAAAAAATATCGAGTGGAACGAAAGGAATCGGCAAATGCATGCTTGATTACTTTTGAAAGACAGTGTAAAATGCGCTTCCGTCTTTGGTGAAGATCTCGTCTCGTAGATTAGCGCCCAGCGTGCCATTCCAATCGCAATGTGCCCCACATCACCTGCTCCAGCCTCGCTCGTGCATGTTCGACGGTGTGTGCTTGAGACTTTGACAATGTCGTGCTTGTCAGGGCTGCTTGTCAGTTGATTTGCCCCTTTGGCTTGAAATGAAAGCATTCCTTTCGAACTGATATCATTTGAATTCGCTCGTTTAGCTGAGTACTCGTACAGTTTTAAATTACAGTTGAGTGAATTTTTTTTAGGAATTATCCAAACGCAATTCCATCTTACTTTTTATTTACGTCGCGAAATTGATAGCACTAAAGTTATTCAAAGGTAATCAGGCAACGAAGTAGACTAGTTTAATATTATTTAAAAAAAAGGCTTATAATTAAAAAAAATTATAAAATGTTAATGAAACAAATAATACTATATTTTATAAGAAATTTAAGAATGGAAATTAAGTTTAAAAATCGAAATCCTCATATATTATTTTGATTTACGGGGTAGGCCATATTAGGTGGAGCCATTTATTAAATAAATAAACAGGATTAATTTCTTGTTTTGAGAGATCATTAAATTTTGTCTAAGCAGGTAACTAACTGATATAACGCCCACTCAATAAGTTACTGAAACGTTTTTTAACTCAATATTGAGTTTCCACAAGCCCTTTAATTTAATATATCACACAACTTAATCAGTCTAGCAGATTCGGATAAAATTGGCTGTAAAAGTGGGACAGACAGACACACGAGTGATCCTGGTGGCGTTTTAACTCAAATATACGGATCCCTAAAAAAAGCAGTAGTCTTATGTGGCGTATTGTGACCGGCGGTGGATCTACTACAACAATCTCAAGCGCAAAAAGTCATATAGTTAAGCGGTCCACATCGACACCGAAGCCGAATATTCATGATAATAATGTCATGCTGTACATATGGTGGGATCAGCAAGATGTAGTGTATTACGAAGATCTAAAACAGAACATAACTGTTATGGAAGATTTATATATCGGCCACAAGTTATAAGAGTTGTGAGGAATACACTGTTGGATCTCGAATGGGATGTTCGGCCGCACCCAGAGTACTCACCACGCGCTTTCAGAAAAGAAAGGAAAAGATGGGAAAATTATGTAAAATATTTAAATAATACTAATTGTAACTGTTGACGAAACATGGATACACCACTATATTCCAGAAACAGAGGAAAAGAAAAGACGGTCAAATCGGCCGGAGTGGTGATGAAGAAATTAATACAAAATATTCTGCTTCATCAGGATATAACATCCACCGATTCATCAACTTCTTTTTATATGCAAATTTAAAAAAATGGCAATCAGGTAATCACTTAAAAAAAATATCTATTTTGAGGAGCTTTCGACATGCCACTTTTTGGACGCTTAAAAAATTTGGAATTTATTACATCCATTAAGTTTGTGATTCATGTTGTCCAATTAAAGATAATACAAAAAAAAAAAAAACCCAACCTATGCATCTATATTAAGCTGTAAATATCTTAATTGGATGTATTGAATTTATTGGGGACACAAATAAGTTTGGAGTGTTTTTTCAGTGACAAGCTTTATTACGAGGAAATTGTACAATGCATTTTATTCATAATACTGTCCATCGTTAACTACGACTTCTTCCCATCTTTCAGGCAACATACGGGTTCCGCGTTGGTAAAATTTCTCGTCTTTTTGTCTTATCCAGAACTGGACCCAGGCAGGTGAGGCAGGATATCCCGTTAAATTGCCTCCAAGGAAAGACTTGCAACATATGGTCGAGCGTTGTCGTAAAGCAAATACCCGTTTGATCTTCAATGTTCGGCTCAATCGCATCAATTGTTGCTGGTAATGATCCCCAGTAATGGTTTCGTTAGGGTGAATCAGCTCATAGTAGATCACTCCAGGATGATCCCAACATAAGCACAGTATTACCTTCGGTTTGGCCGTTGAAGTCGATGCATTTTGGGTCTTACCCCATGATTTTTGCGCTATGGGTTGTCGTATTGGATCCACTTTTCGTCCCTCGTCCCAATTCGATGCAAAAAACCCTTCCGATTATTCCTTTGGAGCAGTTGTTCCCAGGAAAAAAAATGGCACTACACCCATGGCAATGAGTCGGTTTGAAATTGTTTGTTAAGTCACTCCCAAGATTTCAGCGAGCTACTTTTGAGTTTGGCATGAATCTTGACCCAAAATCGCCTCCAACTCAGCGTATTCAAACTATACTGGCTTCCCTCCGCGTTCTTTGTCGCTGGTGTCACTTGTCGCCACTTTTAAAACGCCGGAACCAGTACTCCCATGCTTTTATTGATGGGGCCATTTATGAAGGCCAGATCGTCCGATGCAATTTAACATTACAACTAAACATCTTTGTACACCTAACAAAAGTCCAAATTATTGCAGTGGCGTAGAAAAGATAGAAAAAGTTAAGTTATTGGTATACCAATTTTTTCTATGGAATGCAGAACGCGATTGGGGATCAAAGCAGATATATATTCACAAACTAAGAACACATGATATTTTACGTTCAGATTTTTAACTTCACTTCAATTTTTCAGATTTAACTTATTATCAAGGAGTGAACAATAGAAGTTTTTCGCTTCACTAGTAATTTTTGTTAAAAAACAATACAATAATTTTCGGCTTTCACACGAAACACCAAATAGATTGGTGCAAAATTCTGTAAACGACTTCCTATAAATTCTTTCGGGTAACTCCCATAACTGAACGCACCTACGGAGCACGAATAACTACAAAATCGAATAGTAGAATATGAAATCAATATCGATGTCTATCATGGATACACTGTTCACGAAAGTAGCTTCTCTCGGTACCACGCTCTCTGCAGTCAAACGGACTTTTTGGGATCCTCTGGTACTAACGGACACAGGCCATTTCATGGATGCGATTGTAAACTTAGAGCTACATACAATGCAAACATTGGAGGTACACAAACGCGGTCTGATCCTGGCGGCCATTTGTGGCATCGCCATCTATGCGGGACATCGTATAATCGTAGCACATCAGGAGGCTGTCATCAAGGCACACAATTTATGCCCCGACATGCCAGAGCTGGATGAGGCTTTAGCCAAAGGTGTGCGTGCCGCATTGATATTGGAAAATTCACACGAGAAGGAGCAGGAACAGCTATTGGCGCTGTTAGCTGATGGCACCTTTGGGCCTATCGAATTTATGCAAAATTTCATACAAGAACGACATGCGGTCTCCAGTGATGGTGATACGGAAGAGGCGACAATGGTTGACATCGAATATGACTTCGCACCCATTAATGCTGAGGATGATAGTGGTGCCTTCGCCTGTGGTGGCAGCGCCCCGGTGATGAGCGAACAGTAGAAGAAAAAGTAGACTTGGTGTCGTCGTTTGGTAAATGTTTTCACAACAGTGATGATGACCTAGAGCCGGTTAGAAATGATTGGAAGTTATGTTGTCTGCATACGGAACGACGGCAGTGTATAAGAGAAAATTTGACAGTAGATGACGAGGGGCAGTATTATATTTCTTAATTTAGAGATGCTGTACTTTGCATTAGTATGCAATTTTCCTCTTTCAAAATTACAATGTTATTATAGAAAAACAATAATAAAGGAATACAGAATGCCTTAGGCAATTCATAACAGCCTTTTAATGTATTATTTTATATTATTGTATCTGGAATACTCAAAATTTAATTTTAGACATCCATTACTGTTGTTATTTGATTTGAAATCAACTGCCGAAGCCCATCAAATACTTTGAGGAACTTATGGCGATGTTGCCCCATCATATTCCAATTGTCGGTTTTGGTTTCAACGATTTAAAAGTGGTGATTTTAATGTCAATGGATGGTCTGGAGACAAGTTGATGAATTAACTGTTTCCAGACGTTTACATATTATGGGAAAGATAGAAAAAGAGGGAAAATGGCTATCGTACGAATTGAGTGAAAAGTTGATTTTAAACTATTTCAAAAACTCAGTGTCATTATTTGCTAGACAAAAATTGAGAGTCAAGTGGGAGTTGACCTCGCATGGAGAGGGTTCGTTGAATATGTTACCATGTGTTTTTAACATCACAGTTTTTGAACGTCGCTTGGCAGGTCTATGGTCTATCCAAATACATTGTCAGAACTGACTTGACGCATGTAGTTCGTAACGTACGTCAACCAGATCCACTCATTCCGTTTTTGTTAAGCAGATTTGATAGCATCACTTTTGAATATTATATCGCGCAATAGTCACCTTGAGCACGAAAGGCGTAACGTTCTCGTTTTTCAGCATTTACCATTGAATATGCCAAAGCTTTGATCTATATGGAATATATGGCTACTTTCTGACGCATGTTGACCTTTATGTTGTCTCGGGTCCTTGGCTTCTACCCTCGACTTTAAGTAGCCTCAGAGAAAAAAGTCCGGCTGTGCCAAATTAAGAGGGAAGTCAAAATCTTAATTTTTTGATAACACGCGAACGGGAGAAAATGGCTTGAATAAATCTATTGAATAAATCAAGCTGTGTGAGGTGGTACGTCATTTTGTTGAAATCAGAAATGCTCCATACCATTAGCATAGCCCAATAACGCTCCTGACTTACTGGCTTGTATGCTCGCTTTCGATTTGTGCACCTGGGATTGTCGACAGTACAAGACTACACAAGGTAGAGAGTATTTAAAATTCGCTAAAATCGGCTATATTTATATAGCTGGTATAGTCTTAGATATGGAAGATTTAATAATTATTAATTAAGAAAAGGTGAAAATTCCGCAGAACTTTTATCAACAGCCAAGATGGCATTGTCATTTGTATACGTCGCTACCAACAATATCTAATAGCTTGTAATAGAGAGGTCTGTCGAATAGGTTGGGCCTTGATGCGCTACCCTGTGGAACTTTGGATCAAACGATCTTGATGTTGGAATCCTTGTCTCTTAACTTCACATAAAAGACCCTGTTGTGGAGGTAGCAACTAAAGCCGGTAGTACTGACTTGATTTTACATTAAACGGCAAGTTGCCAGACACGGTTGAAGTTCTCGCACATCCAAGAAAGTATCTACAAAGTGCTATGTATTTGTTGTACAACTCGGTGAGACTACCCTGTGCTCCCATGAGAAATATATTCAAATATTTTTTATTTAGCAATATTAAAAAAAAGCATTTGTTTTATCAAAAAGCGTTTAATTTGTCTGGATATTTGGTGTGCCTTCTTCTGCTATTTTATAAAAGTATCTGTGCATTGTACATTCGTTTATATGTGCATACATATTTTCGGTAGTATTTTCACTTGGAATCGAACGCATTGCCTTGGCAGAGTCTCCGCCACATAAATAATTTTCGACAAATAGTTGAACTCGACCTCAAACAGGCTTTCGACCCAACGCCCGACCTCGGCGTCATTTTGTCTGCGACCAAGCGTATTTGTAATTGCTACTTCTTCTCCTTTTACTGTTTAATTTGTAAATGTATGCGAATATTTATGGTTGTGTATCTGTGTGTGCTGTGGTCAATTTAACGAACGACCTTTAATTAATATACAAGTATATATGTATACGATTGCCGTGTATGGCTGGGTGGTTATAAAAAAGAAATGTGGTTGAAAGAAATCAGAGAGAAAAATATCTTGAGATATTTTTGGTTGTGGCATTGCCGTAAATTTTGTCAATGGCTTGTGCAAATTTAAGTTGACTTCTATGGAAAATTCTTTTGGACGATTCCGACAAAATGTTTGCGATGAATGAAAATTGTTTAATTATTTACCGAATGAATACAAAACCCAATAGAGAAATGTTCAAACATATTTCTCTCTTAATGAAAATAGTTTGCCCGTTTCCACTGTGCCAATAACCATTTTCGTACAGAGCAGTTAATGTAATTATAGCAACTAAGAAAAGATGCTTGTGAGGCATACATACTACAAGACCAAGAGAAGTAGCCAAAATTACACTGACAGGCAAACGGAGCTATCAGCAATGAACACACACCCTTCTCTAAACCATCTTTTATTATGTTGTGGTGGCACAAAACCTTGAAAGCCCATGGGAGGCACTTTCACTCCCTAAAAACCCATGCTCACCGCGCTTCTCTGCGTGACATCGAGCATTAGGTATTAATATGTGATGGTAGAGTAGGTAGCTGGAAATATACTCAACCTACTGACGGTTATGAAGATTGACCAGCCTTTCTGCACAATGTTTAATTAGACTACTATGTGCCATACTACACATGGCGAGAGTGAAATTTTCTCAGTCACGTAGAGTATCTACACACAGAAAAATTTTCGATAGCTTATATCCAACTGCCTTGGGTCATCATCGAAATATGGACAAGCAAATATAAATATGTGTGCAGTCACACTTGATTGAAGTGATGAAGCCTTTAGTGATTTTTACCAGTGATTTGCGATCGCAGTTACTGATCACTGAAAACACCGAAAAACCAAAATCAATAAAATCACCGATATCACTGAAAACGCTAAAAGCACGGAAATCGCAGAAACCACCAGTCACTAAATCACTGAAGTTACCAAAATGACAGAAATCTTAATCACGATTTATTCACAGTGAAATAATCACAGATAGTGAACTATCACTTGATTTGTTCAGCATCTCTTTGTACCCCGCTTTCTTTCCTCTCGAAATTCACATGACTTTTTTTGGTTTCATAAAATGTTAAATCACTACTGGCGCTAAAGAAGTTTTCACTTCAAAAATATATGATCGACATCTTTTATATTACGTTTTTTTTGTAGTTGAATAACAGTTCTTTCAATCGATCAATCAATCAATGGTTTATTCCCTTAAAATTAACAAGTTTCACTTAAGCTTTTACATTATTATTTACAGAGTTTAGTAAGAATGTTTTTACTTTTTATACTCTATGTTTACTTATATAAGTATTTGTGTTAATTTTGCTTGAAATATGAAAAAGATATTAAGGAAACTGGAAAAACCTTAAAAAAGTTTATATAACGTAGGACTACGAAGGAGTATTAGCAAAGTAGACAGCACAGTCCTTGTGCAATATGACATTTCCTAATGTTAACATTTGTTTTTGCGCGTAATAGTAGTCATGGATCATTTGGACTTTCATTAATATAATGGAACGTTGATAATCATTTTAAGTAGTTTATTTTGAGCAATTTGTAGTTTGTTTAGAATAACAGAATAATTAAAGATTATAATATTACGTTGTTTTATATTTATTTATTTTTTTTTACATTGACTTAGTAGGTACGCAAAGACCACATACTGATCTCACATGGGGCAGGCCCAAGTGGCATCAAAATTCACCCAGTCACATAGACTGGGCTCAGCTGGTCTTAAATGCTAATATCTTTGGTGATTATGCGATACTAAAGCTAAAATCTACGTATTAAATATTTGGCTACAGATAAAAAACATCATCAGCCACTAACATAATCAGCATTCAAGATTAAAAAAAAACTAATATTCAATTTAAAATTCAATAACTACAATAACATAGGCTATTCCAACAAGGACAAAAAATGCAGGTTACCAGTATAGAAAATAAGTTATGCATTAAGTCAACGATGTCAATAATTTAGTTTTTATAACATAAGAAGAGGTGGGAGGAGCAGCACATGAAAAATGGGTATTAAAAGATTTGCATAAGACATAGAATGGATCATGTTGCAAATAAGAAGCTCTACAAAAGGGAAGAGTAATAGGATAATAGTTTCTAGGTGGACGTGCTGGTACACTAAAGTTAATCATTCTAAGTAAGAAAGGTGAGTTAATACTACCATAAATGAGGTTATACATAAAAGTTACACCAATGACCGTTCTACGACTAGACTAGGTAGGGAGGTTGATCAATTTGAGACGACACCGATAAGATGGTATGCAAGCATTAGGATCCCAGTGCAAGTTTTTGAGAACAAAAAGTAGAAATTGCTTTTGCACCGACTCAATACGATCAATGTACATCTGATATTGAGGATCCCAGACACAAGACGCATACTCCAGAATAGGTCTTACCAGTGAAGTGTATAGTACTTTGGTAGTATACGGATCATCAAATTCCTTAGACCAGCGTTTAATATAGCCAAGGACACCTCTAGCTTTAGAGACCGAAGTGGAAATGTGGGTACCGAAATGCAACTTCGAGTCCATCAAAATACCAAGGTCGTTAAACTGGGAAATACGATCTAAACTATTTGAGTTAATGTAATAAGAATTTGAAATAAGGGCTCCGCGAAAAAAGGACATAACTTTGCATTTGTTGGTATTGAGGAATAAATAGTTTTTGGAACACCAACGAGATAAAGAGTCTATGTCATTCTAAAGGAAAATCCCGTGAAAAGGGCTATTAAGGCGGAAATATAGTTTTATACATACATTAAAATCTGAGAGTGTTTGATGACGGTAGGTAGATCATTAATAAAGATGTTGAAAAGCAAAGGCCCCAAATGACTGCCTTGGGGAACACCTGATGTTACCTTTAAAGACTTAGATATTGAAGACCTAAAAAGTACCCTTTGAGTGCGATGATCAAGGTAAGATGCCAGCCATCGGATCAATGGAGAAGGGAAAATAAAAGCTTTGAGTTTGGTTATGAGCAAAACATGCGATACAGTATCGAAAGCTTTACTGAAGTCGGTGTAGTTAACATGAGTTTGGCCACCTACCGAGAAGTTGTGATTGGCAATAGAAATAAATTCCAACAGATTGGTTACCGTTGAACGGTTCTTTACAAAACCATGCTGAGATATACTCAACAATGGGCGAATATAGAACTGTAGATGATCAGTGATAATCTGCTCAAACAACTTAGGAATTGCACACAGCTTGGCAATACCTCTGTAGTTCGAGATAGCAGACTTACTACCCTTCTTAAATAAGGGAATTATATAGGATTCTTTCCAACCACTTGGCATAGACGAAGTAATAAGAGATAAATTAAAGAAGGTACAAAGTGGAATATATAAGTGGTCAGCATAGCTTTTTAAGATACAACTAGGAATATTATCCGGACCAGGAGAAAAAGAAGGTTTAATCAATTTTAGATATCGTAAAATAATACTGCCGTCAATAAACGGCAAATTGAAGTGATTAAATTCATCAATTTTATAAGGGTAAGGACAACTATTTTCACAGGCACTTTTAGAGTAGGTGCTCTGGAAAAATTTAGCAAAAAGGTTCGCAATCCCATCATCGGAGCTACTTGCAACTCCATCAAACTCCATACTAGTTGGAAATAACTTTGATTTGTTTTTGATTTTGATGAATTTAAAAAATTCTTGGAATCTCTATTAATATTTACTTTTACTTTGCTCAAATATCTACTATAGCAAGATTAATTAGAAATGTTGAATTTACTACGAGCCGCGGCATAACTCGCATAATCAGTTGCGGAACAAGAGCGTTTAAGTTTTTTAAATAACCGATTTCTAATATTTTTTAGACGGACCATATTTATACAAAACCAAGTCGGATGCTTAGAATCGTCGGTAGCATGCACTTTTGGCACACATTTATTGATATAATCCAACATAGTCGTGTTGAAAAATCGCACGGCAGTATCAATATCAGAAGAACTTAATATTGACCATTCCGTGGAAGCAACCAATGAGTTAAGACAATTGAAATTAGTATGTTTAAAATTAAAAGCTTGTCTTGGCTTAGCACAAGTTGAATCAGATGCAGACAGAAGTTGGTTAAGAGTCAGTGACTCCTCAAGAGTGGGGTGATAGGTATCTTCTGGAATTGACAATGGAGAGAATCTCGAAAGTGAGGTATTTTCATGGCAGTTAGTAAACACTAGGTCTAGCATGCGATGTTTGATGTTGGAAATGTGGTTTATTTGCTGGAGAGAGAGATCCATCAATAAATCTACTAACTCGCTGCCTACAGAAGGAAGAATGATATTGGAGTCACCAAAAGAAATCCAATTAATAGACGGAAGATTAAAATCACCCAAAACAAGCAAAATATCAGCGTTATTAATGAGCTTTAATACATACTGGATAGCTTTCCCTTGATCTAAGTAGACTGAGTCGGACGATGAAGGGGGGATAAATGAACAATTAATAAAAATGTTATAATTAGAGAATGAAATTTTGAAGCAGATAAATTCAATGTTTTCAGTATAGTCAAGAGAGACCAGTTCTGACGAAAAAGATGATAGAACAGAGATTAAGACTCCACCACCTACGCGGCCATAATGATCTTTACGAAACGTAGAGTAAGAGTTATTGAAAATTTCAGAGTTGGGAACATCAGGGCGAAGCCAAGTCTCAACGAAAATGATAATGTCAGAACTGAAAGAAAAACTTCTAAGATAAAATGAAGAAATTTTTGACTTTAGCCCTCTAATATTTTGAAAATGTAGACTTCGTTTTTTGGAGATTCGGAGGAAGCAGAAGATGAAGCTGAAGCAGTGACTGGTAAGGTAACCTGCAAAGCCCTAGATTTTTTCCTAGGAATAAACTCATGGACTCCCATATGGGCAGGCCAGAATTTGGGGTCACAAATGACAGAAAATACTTCCATAGAAACTGAAAGTTTGAAAGGAGAGCCTTCTCTAGGGCTGGAAGAATTAAACTTATGAATATTAATATTCGAAAGATTGCATAATTTTGATGAAATATAGCGTACAACGTCGTCACAGGTTGTCTCCTTATAGAACCTGGAAACAAAAACTTGTTTACGAGGATCCAGCACCATCAAAATACATGGCACTGAGGTAGAGGCAGTATTGGACTACGAAGAACTCTTAGGTGGTGACAAAGTACAGGAGGAGTTAGAGACTTTAGTAGAAGATGAAGCAGAAGTTACAGTAGTAGGACAGGGAATAGAGGAAGATGAACAATTAGTGGATAGTTGAAAGCGACAGATGAAGAAGTAGTAGAGGAAATATTAGTAGAAGGAGCTACTGGAATTGGAGCTACGAGATGGGATGATTGGTTAGATATTGAAGAAAGTACAGAAGAATAAGTGGGCAAAGGTTGGGAAGAAGAAGAACAAGTTGGAGAAGTTGAAGCTGTAGTCACAGAAGTAGGACAAGGAATCGAGGAAGACGAACAAGTAGGGGATGGAAAGTTCAAACGACAGATGAAGAAGTAGTAGTTCCCTTCCAAAGTAAATTTGTATATGCTATGAATGATCAAAAGCCTCCATGGACCGACAAACGCTTTGAGAGGGGACAACGGGGACAAACCATATATGAATATCGAAAGTAAATAGGTAACTGCCATGCATTGACCGACGACCTCGTTTTACAGAAGCATTCGACAGAAAAGCCGCCCTGTTATCCGCTGCCAGCTAGTCGTTCAAGTGGCATCATGCCAGCCACAACCAAAGTAGTGTCTTCAGACATCGTGTGGAAAAGATAAGTTCACTTGTAATGCGCTTAGTTGATATACGGTGAACAAGTATCTGCGGTACAATAAATTGTCGATGGCCTTCACCATCACTGGGGCTACAGATAGAGATATCAAAGTAATTATGCTCTTTAACAATATTCCCTAAGCTAAGCTTGTGTTTCTGTGTGTGTTTATTTGATGCATGAATTCAATGCTTTCTCATTTAAGTTGACCAAGGTTTTGCTTATTAAAGGCTCTTGCTTCTGTCAACTTTATTTTGCTTCGTAGATCGTAAAGTGAACCGCACAGTGTTTGGGGAATTCTTCGTCATCGTATTTGTGTCACAGTCTTAATCACACTCATCATATCATTCGCTTTTGTCGAAAGTTCTTTTAATAGTTGCCTCCTCGATTCTATTTCGTCTGTCTCTGAGGACTGCATTAAGTGGACTGAAGTGCCCTGACACAGGAGTGCATGTTCATGCTTTGAGTACATGTTTGTCTGGTACAACACTTGTTTGCCGGCGTGTGTGTGTTCAACTATCCTTTTTCTCAAGTTACTTCTTTTATAGCATTTAAGCTGTAATTGTATTTATTTCCCTCGTTTAAAGTTTATCGCAGACTTTTCATAGATCAACACGACGCTACTTTTTTCATATTTTTTCATCGTTTATAAATATTTTTTATCTCTTCTTCATCTTTGTCTGTGCGCCAGTTTCATTTTACTATTAATTGTGCATTTTTATATTCCACAATTTTTATTTCCTTTTTTTAGTTTCTCTACTTTCACGACTTTGAGCTTGGGTAGGGTCACCCAACCCACAGTTGGCTCTTGCTATAGTTGATTTGCTATAATTGTTTTTATTAATTTTTTTTCATTCACTTCATTTTTATATTTATTGTGTCTTTTTTCCTTTTTCGACTTCCTTACCCAATCCACCCTTATCCATTTTTCCGCTTTTATTCACTTTTCTCTTTAATGTGTTTATGTAATCGTTATTTTTACGAACAATTCGCTGCAAAAAAGGAGAAGAAGCGTTGGAAAAATGTTTACTTCATTTTTGCAGCGTAACAATTTAATAGAGTTGTAAATTAAAATAATGACTTCGCATTTTAACAGAAATTTACGAAATTGAATTTTAATAATCGCCATAACAGTTTTCTTTTCTCTCATTACTCAGCTGCATGACTATTCCCATTCTAATAACTAATTAATTAATTAATTCTTCCTTATTCGTTCTCCAATTTTGAGGTTCCTTTGCCCAAATATAAATTATTAACAGACTTCTAAAGGCCTAACCTATCAGACATGTAATCAATAGTACAATGCACTTCAAGTGAAGACTGTGAATTGACAAGCTGAGTGAAATGGCTGCCTCAACCTAAGTTATTAGCTTCATTGAGAGACGCGGCACTTTTGCGTTATGTGCGATGTGTAAGGGTTGTGGTATCTATTTTAACCATTTCATACGCCATAACATACCGAATGAGCATCACCAAGAAGCAACTACAAGAACATTACCATCACCTCCCAGCTAATATTATATTTCACAACTCTTACCAGGGTTAATACTATTTACTTCTATTAAATATGGATTTAAGTTGTAGGTGTCCAACAAAAGACACTCCTCCTTCTTATCCACTTTCAAGTTAAATGTCTTCTACAGTTTAGGTGCAATCAGCTATAGCAGCGGGAATAAGGCAATAGATTTAGATGCTCGGGAACAGTTTTAAGGCAGTCTAAAGGAAGATGCTAGCAGGGTATATCTAACTATTTTTTTAAGAATATAAATATCCAATTTGTGAAAATTATCTCGAATGAAATATATTGCTTGGTCTATAGGTTTGGTCCAAACACAGGCTGTAGTGCCACTCCCAACTGCTTTTTCAGGGATTTAAATACTTTATTTTTATGGGTTTAAATGAAATTTAATTTAACACTTATTGGCGTTTGTCATAGAGTAAATAATATGAAAGTGTTTCGAATAAACACGCTTAAAAAGCCTCAACAAGGTGTCAATAATATTCTTGACAATACCAAAGATTTTATGGTAGCTGTTAAACTGCAGTTTACACGTTTTAATCGAAGCTCAAATCGAGTCGAATGGAAGCAAGTTGGGCTTCAATAAAACATTTTAATTACCTATTTTCGTGTTCATTCGACTTGGAAACGCTTATGTCGGAAATGCGACTTGGAAAGCAATTAAAATTGTCGTAATTGTCGCATTAATGGATTTCTGATATCCTTTTCATTATTTCGCCGCAATTTCCGCGTCCTTGTTCGGCTACTGGTCGATGGCTGCCTTTGTTCGCGGCGGCTTCTTTGACGGCGAACGCTACGCGCGTTCAAACGAAGCACGAACAAGCTACAAGCGAGGAAACGCATTTTTAATTGAAAGCACGAAACGCAATTAAAGCTGGAAAAAATAATACAAATAATTCAATAAACTTCAATTAAAAGGCGCTAAAGAGAAATTAAAGTGGAATTTTAAATATTCACATAGCACCCAACGAATGAAGCGACCGACTCAAACACTGACAGGAGTAGCGAAGCGAAGCAAAGCCAAGCGAAGCGGAGCGAGTGACGTCCAACTGTGAGATGAGCAGCCCGTTGCTCATAATAATAATAAACCATAATTCCGGCTGTATTTTATGGCTGGGCCAAATGGCTTTTGGCCCCGAGCATAAAACGCACTTGTGTTCTACGGCTGAGTTTCATCATAGACGTAACTACTGAATATCGAAGCTGCTTTGTTACGCGCCGTTATCGATGATGATGTTGGTACTTTGATAGGAGTAATTTTTTTTATTATTTCTTTTTTTTGGCATCAAACAACTCATATAAAACCAGACTTTAAAATTCTGGAAATGAGTTAAAAGTTTTTGTGCGTCGTCATAAAATTTGCCACGGCATTTTGCTGATGCTGCTCCTGTTAGTCGGCGATAGTGTGATGGCGATTGACTAAAAATAAGTTCACTTCCATTGAAGTCAGTTGGGGAAATTGCAAAACTTTGACCATGAACACCCGATGCTGAATATACAGAAATTTACATAAAATTGCGAGTGAAAAAACGTGTTTCGTATTTTTACAAAGTAGAAAATTGGCACGAAACAAATACACAAAGTTTTCTCCTTTTCAAAACATCTGGGATGGAGTCGTCATCCCAATTAGGGTATTGGTTTACTTTGGTTGTCTTTTAGAGGTTTCAATTTATATATATGCTAAGATTAAGGAATAAAAAAGTCGTTTTACAAAATCTACAACTTTGGGTATGTGATAACACAATATAATAATGGTACAAGCCCTCTTCAATTTGTTTTCATTTTTAACGAAAATTTAATTAACTATTGTCAACTGAGCTTCACAATAGCGTTTCATTGGCGCTCCAGTCAACGCTGAGAGTTAACACTGATTTTCTAAGCCCACAATTTGATATCCTAAGATGTTCAAAAAAGACGTAAAGCGGAGTTCATGCTTCTATGGTAAAGATTGGCATACAAACAGAGGTCTTTTTAGAGCCAATCTATATATATATATAATTTGATATACGTAAAATTGTTTTGTTCCGTTACCTCCAGCGAGGTGGTAATCTTCGAAGGATAATAACAGCCCTAGTCCACCTCCGACTACGCTGCTTCTGTGGGACCTGACGGAACCACCAATTGAGCCATTACTTCACCAGACAGTACTTTTAAGACTCTATGTCTTCCTTCAACTCTCCTGATTCGTTTCATCATTGTCACTATTATTTCATTTGCAATGCTCTGCCTCTCTACACCTTTCAGTATGTATACAATTATATTGCTGAGAGTAAGCAGTTCGCTTATTGCTATGGCGGCAATTTGGAAGGTGGTACTTTAGGGTTCCATGCTTACGCTTTCTCCATTCTTTTATGTTTAGGATGAGCTACCTCATCTTGCCTCTAAGGGTCCATCCACCTCAAGTCAGACAGTTTGCTAATTCAATGTTGGCATCATCAAACACAGTTCTCAATACACAGCAAGCTCTAAGAGAAAGTAGTCTATACACCGGTTCCGATTCTCTTCTGGTCGTGGTCCACACTAGGGCTGCGTAACGCAATACTGACTTGGTGACTCCAGCAATCAATCCTTCGGCATTCGGCATATGCCGTGATAGAGCTGTGCATGATTTAAGCACTTTAAAGCTTGCGTATGGTTTCTGAAATTGAGTCTGTGATCTAGCAGACTCCTGATATTCGATCGGGGAGAGGATAAGGACCGTCTCTACCCTCTTCCTGTTGCTGATAAATACCAACTTTTTTTTTTACTGAAACGCAACGTAATCAAACAATTTGGAAGCGAATCATTACGGGCAATGAAAAACAGATTAAATATGACAATAACCAACACAAACGATATGGTCAAGGGCCAATGACTCTACCGACTTCAAAGCCTGCATTGACGGCAAACAAGGCTTCAGCCTGGTTAAACGGTTAATAAGCTCTACTGCTCACAACTTGAATGCTTTACCCAAGCAATCAAAGAAAAGCAACAAGAATTGGCCAACAATAAAACAGGTGTCTGTACAGTAATACAACCCCGGCAAATTGAGCTGTGTAAGTGTGTCTGGGTTTTCTGGATTAGTCAACGAAGTGACATAGAAAAATATATCTAAATCCCAGCTGTATTCACCATGTCGCATATTGAATGATATTTTTACTCACATATGTATGCGTCCATACGTAATGATGGCAGATCCAGATGTGGAGCATATGTGATTTTATGCTGGCTAATGCAAAGTGCAGCAAAACACAACACGACCATAAGGACATGTTTTAAGAGTTCTACTAAAAATTTCACTAGCAACGCACATTGAAGTATGCCATGACTATGACTAGTACTTTTATGTACACTAACTCGTACGGTCACCAGCGGAAATGGTGTTTAAATTGTGTAATCAGCTACACATGGTTTATATTTATGACTAAGAGATGCGTAACAATCTCTGATTTACTATGTCGTTGCATTGGCCCATGACATACACACTTCCACCGATGTACAGCCCATTCAAAAATAACCAACATTTTGTAGTCCACACTTGAAAGTACCGTCCATTGCCATGTCCATTCAGTCTGCGTCATTAATTTCTTCATTAGATTACACTTCGCTCAGTCTGACGCAGCTCACACTTTTCGCTGCTCAGTGGATCCAATGAACTCAACTCCATTTAAAATATGATTAATGTATATTTTTGCACACATTTTGGCGAATGCTCAATGCTCTTTCGAGATAAGAAAACACATTCATCACTCAATCGAAATACATAAATTTTTATATAAATATTGCAATGCCTGACTTCCTTTGAAAGCACAGTCAGACCGTGTGACCGTCAAACATTCATACAATAAGAGTAGCTTATAGTTATTTAGTCGTCTTGTTGAAAGTTGGTGAAACGCTGCGTAAACTGTTGAGGGGTAAGCAAAAATTTGTATTTAACTTTGAAAAAAAATGTTGCGGTGCAAACGGGGAAGAGTTGGTTTTCCATTGTTTTAAATTCAAGTTAAGGGATTTGTTAGTAGCTAAAAATGATTAAAAGTCTGTAGTTCGGACGTCTTAAAAATTTTACAAATATTTTGCGGCATTTTGCTAATGGTGATAAAATAATCACGTATATTAGAAAATATGCTAGATATTCATGAGGCGTCCAGTACTATTTGGCTCACCAGATTACTAATAGATTTTAATTTTAGGAAATTTTTGTTTTCATATTATGTTTTACAATAATCACGAGAGAGCCAAGCATTGGAATATTTCCGCAAATACAAATTGTCGGGAGCAACAACGATCTTCAAGGCGTTATCGACGCTTGATCGGTCTGCCAATTCAGACAGTTGGCAACCCACCGCCTCAGCTGGATAGAAAATACAACAGCTTCTTTAGTTGAGTTGAGTGAGAGCAGTTAGTTATCTCAAGGAATTATATTTGAATTCACCAAACAACAAATTTGAACCACAAGCTGTAAATTAGGAACTCTAGATATATATTGCGATATATGTATATAAGAATTAAGAATTAAACAAGTCGATAAAGCTCGGCTTAAACATTGGTGACCCCGACGTGATAAGAAAGGTTTCTTATTTACGGCAAGTGTGGACAGTTCTTTTCGGTATAATTGCTTGCGGTATATACATATGTACTAACGTTGGCGCACATAAGCACCGCAGCAACAACAACAACATTTCGATCTCGCTCATAAGAGACTCGCTATACATCTCCAGCAGATTTCCGCATCTTTCGGCTTATGTACACTTGGCTCGGCAAGTACATAAGCAAATTCGGTATCGGTCAATCACTCATAACGCATTCTTTCGGCTTATGTATGCAGTACTCTGTGCGTACATAACTAGTTTATTATCGTGTCGCTTCTACATTGCAAGTGAATCAACAACAGAGTCAAATAAACTCTCGTTTTTAAGACAAAAGTGCAGGTCACTCGCGAACCGATTAGAGAAGGTTGACGACAGAATGTCGGGCGTCCGTAACGTCATCAACTACGACATTAAAGTTTCGCTAGAGCTTCTAGTCCGGTTAAACAAGACGTTCGAACTAGCCCACAACGACTTGGAGTCATTGGACTTTGACGAGATTGGGACTAAACAAGTCAACGCATATCGGGAAGCGTCCGTCAGAGTGCGACAAGGTGAACTTCAACCTCGCGACATGGAGTCACCGCGGTGCTCCACGTTTCGGAACACTACGACCTGTGAGTCGAACCCAGTCGTCGTTGTTCCGCAACCTAAACTGCGTTTGCCGGAGTTACAATTGCCGACGTATAGTGGCTCTGACGCGGAAGGGACGGATTTCTTCTCGGCGTTCATCATGGCTGTCGACAAACAAAGTGAACTTAGCGGGATTGAAAAATTTCAACATCTGCGTTCCTGCGTGAAGGGTGTAGCGTTCGACACAATTCGTTCATTGGGGATTACCAAGGCTAACTATAATATTGCGTTGGACTTGCTCAAAGTCAGGTTTAATAATCGAAGATTGATTTTTCGGGCACATGTCAGAGAGATGTTTGGCTCAAGAGGAGTTGAGGCTGGATCAGTAGAGTCATTACATTCGTTACACGCCCACATGCAGGCGCTGGAGACTATTGGATCGAAGGAGGAGATTGCTGACTATCTAATCGTATGCAACATAGTGCAAAGGCTGGATAGCGCAACGCGATCAAAGTGGGAAGAGAGTTCGTCACTCAACGAAGCCCCAACTTGGGCCGCTCTTTCTACGTTTCTACAACGATGCCAAAGTTTTGAAAATATACATCATGCCATGATAACACAAGGTCCTGGCCGCCAGGTGAGCAAACCTAAGAATAAACTATTGAACCCAAATTCTTATGGTGCCACTATTACTGTGTCCCAATCCGGGTGCATAACTTGTAGAGACTCAACACATTTGATCTACAAGTGTGGCCGATTTCTGAACTTATCACCAAATCTTCGGCTTAGAGAAGCCAAGAAACTCGATCTCTGCCTCAATTGCTTGAAGAAGGGCCAAAAATTGCGATCATGCACCTCGGGACGGTGCCGTACTTGTGAGATGAGGCATCATAATTTGCTTCACCTACCCCACAACTAATCGCCTCCTTTGGAGCATCACTCAACTGGTACTACCCCCGCGCCTAACATGACTAGTCATGCCAGCTCCACCAAGACCGCTCTCTCTGACATAGTGCTACTCGCCACAGCAATCGTCTTCGTAAAAGGTGCGCTAGTTCCTTGCAGAGCAATGCTTGATTCAGGTTTGCCAGTCAATTTTGTCACGTCTCGTTTTGCTGACCAGCTTCAGCGCAAGAGAACCAAGTCTGTCGCGACCGTGTCCGGCATTGGCGAAACCAGTGTATCAACGGCTGGTTTCTCAGTTAATATTGTTCTGCAATCACAACTTGGCGATTATGAAGCAAATCTTCACGCTGTCACCACGCCGACTATCACTGATTACCAACTTGTTCGATTAACACCGCAAGCTGGAATATTCCGTCAAATATTCGTCTGGCTGTTTCCCTCTTTTACAAATCTCGGTTGTCGAAGACCAACATCGTCAACGTTGCAAATTCTTTCTACCACATCATTGTGTGATGAAGGCAGAGAGCACCACCACAAAGTTGAGAGTTGTATTCGACGGCTAAGCGCCCTCATCTTCCGAATTGTCGCTGAATGATGTACTCATGACAGGTCCCACAATTCAACAGCCACTGTTTCACGTTTTAATACGTTTTCGATCGTTCGTAGTAGCGTTGACCGGCGACATCTGCAAGATGTATCGGTGTGTGAAGGTATTGCCACCGGATTGTTTCCTTCAATGCATTCTATGGCGCGACTCTAAAAAAGAAAACCTTCGCAGCTACTGATTGGACATAGTCACGTATAGAACCAAGACTGCACCATATTTAGCTATACGCACGATGAACTAGTTGGCAACAGATGAAGTTCTAAACTACCCAATTGGCTCTCAAATCGTAAAGCGCGATTTCTCGTTACGGGAGGTAACTCAATCAATGCAGTGCTCGATATTATGCATCAAACGAAAGCTCTTCTTGCTAAGGGCAACTTTAAATTGCGCAAGAGGTGTACAAACAGTGAGGAGGTGCTACGCGCAATACCAGTAGAGGATCGAGAAGAGTATACCACATTTGACGACGGTAGTGACATTGTAAAGACACTCGGGCTTATTTGGCATCCGCAGAGCGACTAACTTCGTTTCTCTTTCAGGTCGCAATCGGAACTGCAAGCGTTCGGTGCTCTCCGCTATTGCTCGGCTCTATGATCCTCTGGGTTAGATTGGACCAATAATCGCCAAGGCTAAGATTTTCATGCAGCATCTGTGGAGAGAAGGTCTTGATTGGGACTAGAGTTTGCCTCTTCATTTGGACACGTTGTGGTCGGAATTGTGGAAAGATTTTAGGACGATATCGCACATTTCATTTCTTCGTTACGCCCTTCTGCCAGACTCATCAGTAGAAGTCCATGGATTCTGTGATTCTAGTTCCTATGCATACGGCGCTTGCATTTATTCGCGATCTTGTAGGTACAGCTGCTTTGTTCAAAGTCTCGTGTCACCCCACTCAAAACACTCACGATCCTAAGGCTAGAGCTTTGTGCGGCCAAATTGCTCGCTCAGTTATTATACGAGATAATGCAGATGATGGTTTTCAACGGATCATATCATTGCTAGTTTGACTCTGCCGTAGTTCTGGCATGGCTAAAGATTGAACCGGCTAAATTAAATGTTTTTGTTGCTAATCGAGTCACATTTATTCAACAGTACACTGCTGAAATGGTTTGGCGTCATGTTCCAACTGAGCTGAATCCTGCGGACATTCTATCCCGAGGCGCTTATCCGAGAGAACTGGTACGTTCGAAACTCTGGCAATTAGAGCCACCATTTCTTTGGAAGGTGAAGAACATTGGCCAAAGGGTTTTCCCTCCACCGATATGCTGGAGATGAGCAAGTCGGTCTTCTTATCTTCGGCTCACGTGGATATATCGCTGCCTTTCAAATACATAAATTCGTTCCGCACCATGCAGCGCATATTCGGTTATGTTTATAAATTCATAAGGCGGAATAGATCAGCAATGCGATCGGTATCTGACGCTCATTAAGGAACCCATCTTCTTATCCGCATTGTACAGATGGCGTCATTACGAGCTGAATACAGGGCAATGCAGATGAAGTCCTTTGTCAGCCCTTCAAGCGGGCTGTATTCAGTGTCACCGTTCTTGGATGACGTCGGTTTGATTCGCGTGGGAGGCCGATTAGACAACTCCTTTTTGGAATTTTCGGCGCGTCATCCCATCATCCTGCCGAAGGGGCATCCTTTGACAAATGCTATCATCATGAACCAGCATCAGAGGAGTCTGCATAGTGGGCCCCAGGAGCTTTTAGCAACAATCCGCCTTCAGTACTGGCCAATCGGATGGCGTAAGACAGTAGCTAGCGTTTTCGCGAAATGCGTGCGATGTTTTCATACAAAGACTCGAACTTATGAGCATATAATGGCGGTGTTGCCAAAGGACCGAATCTGTATGTCTCGAGCATTTTTTGTTACTGGTGTAGACTACTGAGGACCTTTCTACTACAAGCCAGATAACCTCAACAAGCAGTTAGTGAAATGCTACATATCTGTGTTTGTGTGCTTTTCAACGAAGGCTGTACATCTTGAGTTGGAGAAGGACTTGACAACTGGTGCTTTCATCGCTTCACTGAAGCGGTTTATCTCGATTAGAGGAAAACCCAATACAATATGTTCCGACAATGCAACTAACTTTGTAGGAGCGAAAAACCAATTGGAGGACTTACGCCAGCTGGTACTCAGTCAGGATTATCAAGTCGCAGTTCAGAATGTCTGTCTCAATGAAAATATTGATTGGAAATTCATTCCCGCATGCCACCGCATTTTGGTGGTCTGTGGGAGGCAGCGGTCAAAACAGCTAAAACTCATTTGCATCGCTCTGCAGGTCTTGCACCGTTAAATTTCGATGAACTACGCACCCTTATTTGCCAAATTTGCGCTATAATAAATAACGATATTCAAGGCGTTATTGACGCTGGATCGGTCTGCCAATTCAGACAGTTGGCAACCCACCGCCTCAGCTGGATAGAAAATGCAACAGCTTCTTCAGTTGAGTTGAGTGAGAGCAGCCGCTTCAGCAGTGACAATGATCTCAACTAGTTATCTCAAGGCATTATATTTGAATTCACCAAACAACAAATTTGAACCACAAGCTGTAAATTAGGAACTCTAGATATATATTGCGATATATGTATATATTTATAATTGAAAGTTTAATGAATTAAATTTATATAGATGTTTAAAATACATGTGAATTAAGAATTAAACAAGTCGAAAAAGCTCGGCGCAAACACAAATAAATTTTAGAATTGTGACTTCCCACTGATGTGAGTGCTTAACATATTAATGCTCCAAGTTCGGTACCTCGGTCTGATCCTGCATCACGTGGAAACCGTAATCTGCGATCTATGCAAAATTAAATCAAGCTCTCAAGCTGATTAACAATAAAGTCGTAGCCGTAGTTGTGCTTTACGAGTTAATCATCCTGTTTTATGCGAAACCTAAACTTAATTCATAATTGCAACTTTGTCTCATAGTTCACAAGTCAAACAAATTTTGACTGCAACAAATTTAGCAAACGAAAGTTGATGTTAATAGACAGCAGCAATCGATACTTCAGCAAAGCCAACCCATCTAAAACGTGTGCAACTTATTTATGAACTTTGGACAAGTTTCTCAAAGGTTAGGAGTGAAATAAACTTGAGAAGTCTTGGCAGAAGTTTTACGAAATCAACTTTGGTTATTAAAACATATAAATATTAATTTCGATTTCGATAACTTCTCAACTATATAATGTCATAATATTTATTAATTTTTGCAGCGTTGTCAATTCGTTGATACTGTAATACTGTAATTTGGCCTTTAAATTAACTTCAACCGCAGAAACTGCTTTAAATGAGAGGGCGATGGGGAAAGGATGAAAGTAGCGAAAGTGAAGAAAGTGAATAAATCGCAGAAACTAGTCAAGCACCAAATTGAAGACGGACAAATTCGGACTGGCCCAGCTCAACGAAATTTCATTAAATTTTGATTTCCAATTTTCCAAATGGATTAA
Organism: Cacoxenus indagator; assembly: GCA_035041755.1. NCBI lineage: Eukaryota > Metazoa > Arthropoda > Insecta > Diptera > Drosophilidae > Cacoxenus > Cacoxenus indagator. The sequence goes on along the minus strand of JAWNKX010000191.1, from coordinate 1,437,637 downwards.
CGCTAAGAGATGTAGAAGTCTTTCATCATAATTAGCAAGCGGCGATGGTCAGTCCCACAAACACTCATTTATACACTCGCAGAAGCAGTCATACATACATATTTAAGCAAACACTGACAGACACCAAGGAAAACAAAAGCAAATGCTGATGATGCCCTGTTTTGAGCGCAGCTGCTACCATATATGCTGCGAGCCCTTGCTGTGTGTGTGGGTGGTGTGTATGGCTTGTTGGCAGGGCGTTTTTCATTTCATGCATTTTTCTTTTTTTTTTTTATTCCTCTTTTTTCTATCATTCTTTTTTGCCGGCTTTTACATGTTGACTCTTGGCCATTTCGGCCGCGTGTCCTTTGGCTTGTTTGACTAACTCATTTCGCTGTGTTATTTCTTTCATTACGATTCTTGTCTATCCACGCCCGCTCGTGATTTACACCCACCACTACACACTGTTCCTCTCGCTGGAAGTGTTTGCCTAATTGTGCATGGATATAGAATTGTGTAAAATATGTTCAAATACTCCAAATGGAGCATATAATTTAATCATAAATGGCACGAGAGGCGTTCGCATTATTTTCGACGCCATCTCTACCACCGCTGCACCGTGGATGCACGTCCTCGGCCGGGAGCCTGGGGAATTAAATGCTAAAAACTCATTCGAAAATTTCAAATACTTTTTTTTTTAATATAAATGCCACTCTCCGTGTAAGTCTGCGTGTATGCGTACATTCCCGTAGTGTGACCATCATAAATTACCTTTTAATTCGATTTCAATGTGTATAAAACGATCCGAAGGACATTAGACTTAATTGATTTCAATATGTTGTCGAAATTGATTTTTGTAATTGCCAAAAATGTTGCATTAATTGAAAAGTGACGTGGTGCTCATTACAGCACGCCCACATGAGGCCAGTGCCATGGTGTGTATGTAATAATGAGTAGTTTCATCTGTTTATGTGTTTTTAGAAAATTATGTAATATTCAATTATATGAGTCAATAAAATGAACAGAAGTTTGCTTGTGTTATGGACTTCTTCATCGCAGTAGGCACGGGTTAAAATTCCCTGCTGTTTTGAACAACAAGGCTTCAGTGTATATGGATAAGTTCAACGCGGACTTAGTTGTGCAAAACAATTTTTTTTCCTTGAAAACGACAAGTCGAAGTAAAACGAGTCATTTATCTTGACACAATTTAACCGTTAGTTTCTGAGAATTTTTTTTCGAAGAATTATCATTACAATAAATCTTCATATGTTCAACTTTGTCTTAGTATGATACATTACACCATAATTAAAAAAATTATAGCAAATAAATTCAAAGTGATTAATATCACTTCATACAAGTACCCTCACATAATCCGTGCGCTTCCAAGATCCTCTCCTCCCTGAGCGATCTAAGTCTGTGGTTGTACAGTGCGCGAAAAAAGGTTAGGGCCACTTGACTTTATCTGTGAAACAACAGAGTTTCTGTATATTTTTGTGACTTGTGTTTGTCAAATCTCAATACAAGCAAAATGAGAAATCGCCAGATAGCGAAAGAAATCTGTCGTGGAAAAATTGTTTTGGAAATTTCTGAAAAATCGTGAAAATTATGGCAAAATGTACGTAACTGTCCGGCCATCGACGGTTACAAGTACCGAAAAACGCCGATCGCTCCGTAGTGCTGGCAACAGTTTTGTCAGTTCGTCAATTAAAGAATGAAAATAATGTATGTATGTTGGTGTGCGATATATTCAACAGTTTTTGAGCTTAAAACATATGAAAATTGGACCGAAGTCAATGCTGACAAAAGTAAACATTGCAGATAAATTCGCATTAGACCATTTATTTTGGACAAAAGAATTGCAACAAATTATATTTTCCGACGAAAAGAAGTTCTGTTTCGATGGTCCATATGGATTCACTTACTACTGACATGATTGCGCACCGAACCAGACCTTTTCAACCCGTGCCATTCTGGTTGTGATTCTGTCATGGTTTGGGGTGCCATCGGATACCTCAAAAAGATGCCATTGTCATTCATTTCAACCAGAATGAAAGCGGTAAAATGTCAGCAGATGTTCCGCGGTATTTTCCATCATATGGCTTTGAGTGTGCTGGTATGGACTGAAAATTTCAGCTAAATAATCCACCAATTCATGCGGCCAGGGCTACAGCAGCCTTTTTTTGTGATCAAGGAATCCCCGTTTTGAATAATTGGCCATCCAAATCATTAGATGTGAACATAATCGAGAATGTTTAGAGACTTCTAGCTCGTGCAGTCTACAAAAATGGCGAACTAAGGGAGGACATTATGTCGGTTTGGGAGGACATCCCTTCAAGTGGCCCTAAGCTTATTTGCGCACTGTATATAAAGTTTCATACATGAAAGCTGATTAAAAAATAAAAAATAAATAAATAAACGAAAATCGAATTGCTTATCCAGGTGAGCAAGATAGAACAAAACCGATGATTTATGAAAATCAAAAAACGGCAAAATTTAAGAAATACGAGAACTCATCTCAACTGCCGACAGAATCTATCCCAATATCAACTCGTCCTGTTGTTGATAAAAAGTTTAGGTTGTATTACGACAACCAGAAAATCGGAGGAGCCAAAATTGGTAATGAAGTACGAAAATTGTACTCGAAATCAATGAAAGAAACCAAGTTCAGAAAGTACGATTGTCTGCCACGACTAATGTTTAAACTACAATAAGAGAAACTGAGAAAGACAAAGACAGATACGAAGAGGGAAAACGAACAGAAAAGTGTTGGAATAAGTCAAGCTGTACAGCATGCACAAATCAACAGAACAAACCAAAACCAAAACCAACAACAACAACAACAACAGCAGCAGCAGCAGCAGCAACAAACTAATGCCTACGAATAGTTTCGATATAAAAGTTCTCAGTCAATTTTTTTAGCAATTTCGATAAAAAGAAGAAGAAGATGAAGTAGACAAAGGCGAAGACAAAGTAAAAGAAGAGGAGAAAAGTATAGGAAATAAGTGCAAACCATAAAATAACCAACTCGTGCCGAGAGCAGCAAAGAAAATTTAATGATGTCACTTCCACTGGCCACAAGCGAAATTTGTTGCAGACTGACCGAATGACCGAGCAACCCATCAAAGAAGAGTCAGACAGACAGCACCTACCGAGCTGAGCAAATACACTTCGAACGCGTTGAAGCTGCAGCAGACGTGCAGAGAAACCCAAGTGAAAGGGCACAAGACCCCAAATTGAGCTTGAGTATTATGGAGGGGAACAGCAGCGTAACGACAGCAGCAACGACAGCAGCCACTTTGGTTCAGTTTTGCGAATGGTGAACTTTTCAGCAAAATCAGCGCAGCTGCAGTCTAGAAAGCGAACCCTGAGTGAATGAGAAATAAACTGCCCCACAGCACTTGTTAGCTGTAGTTTCAGATACAGATACAAACACACACACACACGAGTACAAGTGAAGATACAAACTCAACTACAGATACAGTCTAATGTATGGCTAACTATATCGATGGCGAACTATTGAAATCGAGTAGTTCTAATTTTTTGGCTGCATTTATATTGTGGCAATCACTTAACCGCTTTCATTTAAACAGCACGCTGCGAATGAGTCTGAATGTGGGTGTATCGCTGGGCAACTGCAACTGTGGCTGTGCAGTGCTGCCGCTGCTCCTCACTGAATTTGTCGATTCGTTAAAGCTGCGCTTTCATGGTCAGAGCGAAAGTGTTTGAGTGGATGAAGCGCACTCAACCGCAACCCGTGTAGCTGTCAGCGCCAAATTGTCTGTTTAAGTGGCTGCTCTTTGGACAAAGTGCTCGATGATGAGCAAAAATTAAAAATATAAAGTGTCAAATACTGCGACATTGATAATGAGGACAACGACGATGCCGTTATATACATATGTGCTAGTTAATTATTCAATACGAAGAGTCAGCATTCTATATCTGAACCAATACGAGTGGCAAATTTATGTGGAAAATTGTGTTCTTTAGCAAAAACTAGATTAAATCGCTGATAGTAAAAAATACAAAAAAGAGAAAATAATACAAATTGTATATTCTACCTTAGCTCCTACTTCCTGAGAATAAAATATTTTAAAAATGTATAAGGAGATACAAAACTTAAGTAGTCGTAGAAAGCATTCAAGGAGTAATCCATCAATTAAGACGATGACAGTCAAAACATAGCAGGAAGCTATTTTGGCAGACATACGAGACCTGACCTAATATTCTCCGACCTACATTTATATCTTTGCGCCACAGCACTCAGGCGACCTCTGTAGAATACAAGCATCACCAGTAACTCCTCACAAACTCACAAGTTGCTCGCAGTACTCAATAGGATGGTTAATTAATTTTTCACGATCGTCGGAATTATTCATTGTTAAAAATGACGGAAAGACCCGAGCAGCGAATTTGCATAAAATTTTGTTTTAATCTTGTGCGTGTGCGAGTGGCAATTGAACAAGATCGTCGTTTGGCTGTGAGAGAACTAGAAAATGACCTTGGTATATAAAAAAGTACTGTTTGCCGAATTTTAAGCGAGATAAGTCATGGGTTTATGGTTATGATCCTGAGACAAAAGAACAGTCTTCGTAGTGGACGCTTCCACCCGAGCCTCGGCCGAAAAAAAGCCCTTCAAAGCCGAAGCAACGTCAAACCAATGTTGATTGTTTTTTTCGATTGTAAAGGCGTCGTGCATCACAAATATGCTCCTGCAGGTCAGACGATCAATAAAGAGTACTACGTAGAAATTTTGAAAAGATTACGTGGTGCAATCAAAAGAAAACGACCGCACTTTTGGCAAACCGGTAACTGGCTTCTTCACTACGATAATGCTCCAGCGCGTGCATCAAACCTTGTGCAGCAGTATTTATCAAAACACTGCGTTATACAGATACGCCAGCCTCCTTAAAGGACACCGATTCAAGGACAAGACGACTTTTGAAACCAATGCGACGAATGCACAAGACGATTCCAATAACTGACTTTCAAGACTGCTTTAGGAAGTGAAAGCATCGATATGAGGTACTACAGTAGCTACTATAAATGCCGTTGGAATTTAACTAACCTCCTATAAACCACACGTAAAATACAACACACATAGATTCCACAAAATGTAGAACGAAGCAACTCTCCATCAACCCTCTTAACAACAATACATAATCTAATCTAAAGTAACCTTACTTAACGCATACGGATTTAAGACGAGTTATGGCGTGAATCAATTGATCTCTATTCGATTTATACAGAGGAGGCATTCAAAACTGGGAAGGTTGTTGCCATTTATGCAAGACAAAACGAATTTGGTATACTATCAAGTAGAGCCACTGGATATCATGAAATGAACTCTTGGCTTACTTTATTGAAATAAAACTCTTCATAGCATATATTAATGGCCCAAAGAGCACTGAGAATACTCTGGTTTTCCGGTGGATATCAAATTATACAAAGGCGAGTCAATAAACGGCTCCAAATGAGAATTGTTTGCTGATCTCACAAATGAGGAATAAACGACTGCTAAGTTCTAAAAGGAGGCTTTGGTATTGTGCTACAAAACATTAAGATGTGGCTAGGATATCGACACATTTCACAAAGAATACTGACATAACGCTGCCAACGAATAAAATTGAATCGTAGAAGGAGAGTATATTGATTGACATGCATCCTGACTATATTCTGTATGGTCTCCGGAATGGCTAAGGCAATATTTCTAGGAATGACATTGATTACAATACCGACCAATTAATATAATTATAAGAAATATAACGAACTATGTGTGTAATATATTAGAGTACACTCTGTAATATATCCCTTGCTTAGCGGCGTCTATCCGGCAAGGGCTTCTTTTGAGATTTGGGAGATTAAAAAAAATATTAAATGAGTAAAAAAAAATTTTGTTAAACGCTTTTATTGATACAGATGATGTACTCGTCAATTTACATCAGAGGTCGGCAAAGTGGTGGTCCGTGAGGAAATTTTGCTGCTCCCCAGAAAAATGGGGAATATACTTACTCATCACGTTAAGTTATGTTTTAAGATACATTGAATCATAATTCAATTCATAACAATAATTTAACACTTAAAAAATCCTATTAGTGATCCGCGCGATTTAAATTATGAAACTAGTGGCTCGTGAGGTCAAAAAGTTTGACGACTGCTCATCTAGATCATTGCTTAGAATTAAATGAAGTAGTGGGGCGCTTCGAATTTCAATCTACAATTAAGAATTTATGCAAAATGTTTGTAAAAATAAGTCCATCACTATTATCGTGCGAAATCACAGAACGATCATTTACATATTCATCCAGCATATGATAGGCCCCACAACTTTATTTAAGTCTGTGATTGTGAATGCCGATACCTCTCACCTTTCAAATTATGTTTTAGCTTTTAGTACATTATTAAAAGCGTTTAACTTCACTAGATGGCGCCAGTAAAATTTGTGGTACAGTAGTCACTATTTACGGACATATTACTAGGTATTACTATGTATTGACGCATTTAAAGATTTCGCTAAATACACATTTCACACTCGACTGCGTTGTTGGTTAAAAATCCGGCGTATATCTTCTTCGTTGCAGACCAATGCTTTGCCAACAGGCGGCGGTAGATCGCATAGACATGTGCCGGTCATGACACCGTGGAGGCAGCCATCACGACAGCTGATGGCTAGATCAAACAAAATAAACACCCAAAGTGTGGTTCGATAAACATGACAATCACCAAAAATGAATTATCGAACAACATTTCAATTGATCGACTTAGAGTTTACAGTCTCTAGACACACGCACCCAAAACAGGAAACATACTAGACTAAAATAAGAACGTGTAAAACTACCAAAGATTGCATTATTTAAAAAAAATAAAGAAATATTAATTAATATTCTAGTCAGGTGTTAGTCTAAAGAGTTAGTTGCTATTGAGTGGAATACGACAGACAGTAGATGGCGCTGTAGTTACCTCGGCATTGTGTTTAGCTTATGCTGATAATCCTGGTGAGGTTATTAGGACAAGGTTGAAAATTATTGTCATCGGAACCAAAGGTGTGTAGCAAATTTCAGATCAATCGGTCACCAGGAAGTAGGCAACGTTAGAAGATTTTTCCCAAACAACTCTGAGTTAAAAAGAAAGGATTTAAAAAATTACAATTTCGATTGCGTACTTTTCTTCCAACTTATTTGATCCAAATAAGCCAATGTGTAGCTTATTCAAGCTAACCGAATAACCGTGAATAACCTTAATTTTCAGCAGAGTAAATACCAGATATTTAAATTGTACGGGCATATTCGTGCGGTTTTCTTTATACGGTAATAAGTCACAACACGAAAAAAGAAAAAAGTAAAAATTATAGAGTCAATGATGAAACGCGGAAAGTCGTTATGCGCCACATAATTGACGTAGAACATTATGCTAAGTACGCTAATCCGAAAACAATTACATTACTGAAAAACCCCAAAAGGAACTTTACGCCAAAGAAGGAAAATAATCAAGCAAAGCACTCAAACAAATTTTGACCAATTAAATCTTTAAATCCCGTTAAAAAGTTACTTTTCCTTTGCTACGCGCACTAATTATAAAACGGATACGCGGGAATGGCCAAAATACGCAACCAAGGACCTAAAAAATGCCGCGTTGTTGTTGTGGGGGGAGTGAGATAAGCGCGCATAGACGGCGATCCGTATGGAAGCCGATTCGAGTCCAGTAAATAACTGTATTTTGCATAATTGTTGACCCAGAAAAAATGAAAGCTGTTGTGAAAACCAAAAAAATGGACCGAACAAAAAATAACAAACAAATACCAAGAAAAAAACAAAAGAAAAAGAAAAAAGTGAAGAAGCAAAATAGAACAGGCGTGAACAAGCGGAAGGACGAAAGAGCGAACTAGCGACGAGCGCTTTAATTCGTTTTACCAGCGGCACATGGCGCATTATGCATTTTTTTCAACGCGCACCGCTGATTTGTAATTAGGAAACGACCGCCAACTGTCGTGCTCAGTGTCGACCGCAGCGTTCCCCCCTGGGCGGGCTGTGCAACTATAGGCTACGGCCACGACCCATTGCCGAGCAGCGGCACGGTGTGTGCAAGGCATTAGCGCGCGTTAAATACGCAAGCGACATCTGTTGGTGTAAATACGAGACACAAACTGGGTAAAATCACAAAGAAGAGAAAATAAGAAAAATCTCAACAACAACAACAAATAAATTAATAAGAATAATAGCAGGAATTGTTAGAGTAGTTCTTATTTCGGTTAAGCCGAGTCCCCTGTACTCTTCTTTCTGAAGAACAATTTGATCATTTGAAAAATCAACTTTTGTGTGACAGGTAATTAATAAGTTATAATATAACTTCTTCAGATACACGACAATCTTCGTGTCCAATTTCAGCACACCTTTCCGGGTATTCAAAATAATAGTGTGAAAATAATAACTGGCTTTCTGTATACTTGACCCATTTGAAAGTGGTTCCTTTATTGTATATTGTTTATATAGAACCGGTCTTCAACCAGTTTATACATCGTAGGTGCACAGTGGTATGTCCGGAACTATCTTATCCATCGAGACTTGAATATCGCAACAATCAAAGAAGAAATAGTGAAGCACAGCAACAGACACATGATTAGATTTCAGGACCATATGCACCATCTAACAATCAACCTGTTGGCAAAAGCTTAATTTGGCGAAAAATATGACCAACAAATGCTGTATTTTTTATTTGAATACCACCAAAAAACGAGCACCTGCCTCATATGGAACCGACAACACCATCTATCATTATTTGAATGTACTTTCTCCAGCGGCAGTTTTAGGCGTCGTACTAAAAAATGCAAAACCATTTCGTGGTCGCTCAGCAAAGCGTCAACGACTATAAATGATTCAAAGGGCTGGTGAGGGCTCCAACGAAGTCAAGAAGTTTTGCAAGAATGTTGCTGGTTATTTCGAAACTTTATTAAAAATTTAAATTCCGTTTAACCTTTTCCCAACCAACGCCCAGCGGCGGTGCAAGTGAGACAATGAGGCACAGCATTGAAATCATTTCGTGTCCGGTGTCGCCGTTCTGCGCTGCCGGCTGGTACCCTTTTTACGACCGAGATTTTAAATCTGCTCACGAAACTTTTCGAATTGTATTGCGGAAATTTCTTGTTATTTCAAGGTGAGGCAACGAAACTGTTCTTGACCCTATTTACTAATACAATTTCTTTCTATTCATTTTGGAGATTTTTCAAGCTTATGGCGCTCAAGGTGCAAAGGTGAGAAATATTAATTTTCGTCGGGGTCACCAATAAAATTTGCATTATTTTACAATTCAAAAAATGAGTTTACCAAATTATTGAATTTTAAGTCATCGGAGATTTTAGTTAATTTGGCCAACTTATTATATTTCTGGACATAATTTAAAATAATTTTAAATTAAATTCAACGATTATAATGGCAACATTAAGAGAAAAATTTTGTTGCTGATGTTAGACTAGCGACCATAATGAATATTATAGATTACACCAGTGAATGAATGTAAGGTCAAATCCGTCCCACTATACCAACATATATTATATGTATCTCTTTAAGGGTAATAAGGAAGAGTAAAAAACGGTGCGTAAATCACCGGTAGGTTAGACAAGAAGGATGATGTTACGACAATTCAAAAAAAAAACCTTCGCCACCTATTAACAACTCTCTAGAATATGCGAACTGCCTTACAAAATGAGAACAGTATTTTACCAACACAGTTTAGGACAAGCACAGTTTAAACAATTAGAGATGATCAATGAAAGTACAAAGAAAATTTCACAGCCTGGAGCGATAATATGAGTATTCTCCAAGTTTTTTTAAGGAAAGCGTTCAAATACGGTACCTACTGTGTTCGTTTGACTGACTTGTTATTCGAATTTCAATGTTATTGTAATTAATGCAAATTCATAAGATGGATCAAAATTGTATAGATCGGACAAATTAAAACCAATCGCACGCTTTTGTTTTGTTTGTCGGATGGTAATGTGTAACCTATTGAGATATGGTATGATTGCCATAGACACCACTCTTCTCACATAATTTAATGATAGATTAGTGTTCCTAAAGCTCTCGAACTACTCAACAGCAATGCAGAAAATTACTTGCTTCGACGATTTCAAATGGGTCCGTAATGATTTGTTTTGAGCTATCATTCAGTGATTTGGTTGGCTCAGAGTACGTTGTGCAATAATTCATCACATTTCTTGTTATTTACAATGCAAAAAGTTATCTCCGCTATAGTTAATATATTTATTATAATTTATGATTTTTCAGAAACTCGAAACGAAAAAAATTCTCAGAATTAGTGTGGGATTAGTCGTGACAACCTTATTAAGGCCTATTACCCAACAAGAGCTTATCGACACGCATCTAGAGAAGAGGAACGATAAGAATGGAATAAGAGGAGAGTAGGAATAAGGCACAAAAGACGTAAATAATCCTCGATGACACTAAGGATAATCTGTTAAAACCAAAACTTAATCTAAGCCTAAAAATTTAATTTATAATGTACCACACAATTTTTTACTACTAAAGTAAAATCTACATTAGATTTTTTTTCTCCTACTTAAAGAATAACATTAATCGCAGTAAACTAAATAACACATTTGTTGGATTATAAATAATGACATGTATAAAATTAGACTTAGACCAAAGTGATGACTATGATGCTAGTTGCGCCGTTAAGGCAATGAGTTAGAAGGCTATTGGTGCCTTCTTCAGGGAGAGATGATGCGGGTGTAGCCTTTTCAGTCTAAGCCTTATTATGTTACAAGTCTTGTGAAATAGCGGCTGTTGTCGGAATTAATTGCCACCATAACCGTCGGCACCTAGAGGAAGTCGCTGTGCAGCGCGATGTTGTGTAACTACATTAAATAAGAATAGCGAGAATAGCGAATAGTAAAGAGAAGAGGAGAGTAGAGAACAGTAGAAAAGGCAAATGATGGGCTAAGAAGGGTAGAGAAGATAAAAGAAGATAAGAGAAGAGAAGAGCTTCTCTTCTCTTAGTAGAAAACTGCAATATATTTTATTATCCAGGAGAATAGCCGAAGAAAATTAGACTAACTCGTAGAGATAGAAGCATTAGAGTTATAGAGATGAGAACATTGGCTTTAAATTCCCTTCGTATTTTACTTTGTTTTCCGTGTTTTACGAAAATTAAAGAAGAATTTTAATACCATTGCTCAGTCAAGTAATTATCGCTTTGAAATACCGACAACCGGTGGTTATACTCGTATAATTGATTTGGTACCCTTAAAACCAATACTGTATAAATGCCTACAAATTAAAAAACGTAAACAATTACAATTGGTAATGCTCTTAGTTTCATATAAATTAACATGAAGGTCAACCACGTAAGATTTACTATTTAAAGCATACATTATTTTGTTTATCCTCAATTCCGCCCGAACACCGATTTTAGGTGACACAGAAAACTCTTTCGGTAGGTTTCAAAACCTCCACAGTTTTGTTGGGATAATTGGTTATTTTCACTCATAAGAACAGCTTTTTAAATACAAGCAATGATACGAATGGATAGATTATTATTTTTCAAAGTAATCTGCATCAATTTTTTTTTTAACAAATAATTTGTTTATTTAATTAATTTACTATTTTAAAAACTGTCTAGTATACCGTCTTTAGTAGGCAAACCCAATCGAGCATAGAATTACAAACTCGTTTTAAATGGAATGCAAAATTTTTCAAAGATTTTGCTTTATCGAATAGTATAAACTATTATCGAATAGTATTATTGCGTTGTATATTTTAGTAATAAAGTAAAACTAATAACGTTGTTATGTTTAAAATGTTAATTAATCGCGTATTTTCTGTGCATTAAAAGTAAAAGTTAATTCAAAACTTGTTTCAAGTTGGCATGTTGCCAAATGCAAAAATCGGAATGTCAATGCGGAGTTGAGAAGCAGAAATGCGGGATATTAAAATGTAAGAACACTTAAAATGTTCTTAAAAATATTTATAGGTAAATGATTTTTTGCAGATGAAAACATTGAATAGCGCAACAAAACAATATTTTCGAAAAAATTCATTGTTCATATAAACAAATAAACCTTGAAAAGTGACATTCACAGAATACCATTGAATTATTTCACATAGGAGTTGACGCGTATTGTAAATTTGGCACAAATAACATTTCAAAATATTTTCTTTTACAATTTTAATAATAATAATTTCATTTCTTAATTGTTCTTTAATGGCCAATACATTTTTACCGGTTTTTTGTCAAAAATATTAATAATAATATTAATAATAAATTTTAGAAGAATGTTTGTATGAGCTGGCAGCTCTATTAAGTCAAGCAAAACATTCAGTTGCAGCGGTTTGGGTATTGAATAAAAATTATTCGAACAAACCAAAACTCTCGAAGTTCTGTGACACCTACGGTTTTGCCGAGAGTATTACAAAGCTCCCGAAGCCGAAAACTCTAGAGTTTTTTGTGACACCCTATGTATAACAGCATTTTTTTTTAATTTGCCTATTCTTAAATTGTTCTGGTCTTAAATGTTTTTAAGTAGAACAAAAACTCAGCTTGCTCTTTCACCGAGTCAATATGAGCAATTTTACTCTTAAAATAATATATATCAATACTCGGAATAACCACTTATTGCGCTCACTGCATTACTTAACTTTATATGAATAAATCGTGCTGAATTGCCAAATTTCACTTGACCACTTTCGCAGCACTAACGACACATTTACTTATATTGAATCATTGAATTCTTTGCTTGACCTACTCGCATTGTGATTTTTTGTTAAGAATTCCACTAGAAATGCAGCAAATTTTGTTTGCTTTACTCGCATTGCCATCGAATAAAAATATATTTTCAGCTTAAATATAAGCCAACAACAACAATAAAAACGAAATTCATGAGCTCTAAGCATCGCAGGACTATTTTGGGCATTGTGTGTTTTAATAAAAGAGTCGGGTTGTTATCGCATGTGCATTTCTCGACTCCCTTTTCAAATGCATTCACTTGAAATGCTCAAAAAATATCTTATGTATTTCATAAGATGCACACAGGCACAGACACAGAGATAGAAAAAGCGAGATGACGATGGATGTCTTTTGAAAGCCAACACGACCAACAATGCAAAAATGCTGCTTAAGCTGAGTCATTCTGTGGAGTCATGTCCTTCCGCATCCTTTCAGCTCGGCTCTTTCACCGCAATGCGCTGCTGCGGAGATGCGAAGGACTATGCAAAAAATTTAGCCGCACTTACAGCCAAACACAGCTGCATATATGCAGAGTATCTTAACAAACATGTTAAGAAAACTATTTTGCTTAGGCAAGAATGCAAAAATGCAAAACATGCAGCATTTGCCCGTTAGCTGGCTCGCTGGATGGCAGCTGCGCAACTCAGCTGCCCCAAAAAGGCAGTCAACAAAACTTGATTTTGAACTTGCCAAACAGCCAAGCAACTGAGCCGGTTTTTTTTCTGTTTGTGAATCTGAATGCTATGTGCATCTATGTGTGTTTGTGTTTTTGTGCGATGAGCATTTGGACCTGACATCAAAATTCCAAAATGCATCTTGAGTGCAAACACACAAACAACCGCACACACAAAGCACATCCGGACGCAATGTTCGCAATGGCACAGCCTCAACCTCATTTGAGTTACGCACCGGCGTTGCATGGCACCTCGTCAATTTGAATTGTTGTAATGCACTCAAGAGGTGGCCCGTTGCGTTATTATGCGCCGTGTTTCCCTCAAGACTGGCTGCCAGCCTGGACGACTGTCAGTCAGTGCAAGTTACTAGTGTAGCATTTAGCTGCAGAAGCAAAAAAAGGGGCGCTACGAGTATTTTTCAACGCTAGTTACACGTGTTTGAATGTACGATGATGAAGCTGTGTGTGTATATACATATGTATGTGTTGTCTAATCTTACATCACTGCATATCGGGGTTAACTTGACAATAGTTCAACTCAACTTTCTGCACTCCCACGTCTTCATTGTCTTTAGCCTTTGCTTTTTAACCCAACAAACCCGACAAGCCCCCCGACAAGGCTGCGGTTTATCCGTCGCCAAGCTTTGTCTTTTCTCAGCCGCAGCGCTCATCGTCCCCAGTTAAGTCGCCGCGTCGCTGTCATTGTCCTGGCACAGTTCGTGACCCAAATTGCAAATGTGCATGGATGGGTGTATTTTGGCTGAATTTATATGTGACTTTGGTTGAGTGTAACTCTATAACCGAGCAACATTTTTCAAGGAAAACAAAAAAATTATATATAGAACATATATAAGCTCTATCCAAATATGAGTATAATAGATTCTCGTGAATAAATCATAGGCATTGCCACCCTAATGCAAGCACCACAGACGCGTGGAACTTAATTTTGACGAAGTTTCAGTTGTTATGCAAAATCAACAATGCATCGACATTCCCAGAACAGCTGTCAGGTGAAAAAACCATTGATTTATATGAATTTCATGACCAGTCTTCCGAGCCTGCAAAAAGGTGATTGGTCTTGGATTGGATTGGCGTTGTCACGCCCCTCCTCTATTTCTACGACCTTCATTTCCAATTATTTGCTGCAACCAATTTAATTTTTGGGTTATAACTTATTTATCCGTCACAGCATTACCTTACTTGTTGACTCTTTGTCTCTAGGTCTTTGTAATGTGATCCGATTAACTGTTAAGAAAATTCTACCACATTCGGTTAAAAAAATTTGGCAACTTCATCTTGACTCAGTAACGAAACGTTGGGTAGATGAAGTTTTTCACACTGTCCGTGAGGCAGCAAAACATGGAGCTTCAAAATGACTGGAATGTTCTTGGGAGTTCAAATCTACTTTTCTGATCATTCTGTTCTCATTCTTCTTTTAGAAAGAACAAAAGTAGTATAATAATTCTAGTCAGTCGGACCGCACGGATACAGTAAAAAACAGCTAACATAAAGAAACTGAAGTACCAATACCAGCGCTATATCGGAAGAATATTGCACATAGATTTCCGTTATGCTATGCGTAGGAACATGTGAACGAACATTTATTGCAAAGTGCCAATTATTTGTGGTGAACATTTTAAATCAGATATGGTAATTCTTTCCAGGTGGTGGAATATGAATTCTAAGAATGCCGATTTTACGTTGGAGTACTTTAATATCCTTCTCTAGCGCTTGAACCTGATTTTTTTGGTCAATCAGATCTGTAGCAGTTGGCGCCGACCATTGTTCCAATTGCGATTGCAGTTGCTGAATCTGTTCGCGACGTTTCTCGTTCGAGCGTTCGAACATATTATTCTCGTTCTTCGCTTTTACGATTAAGCGTTTGAGCGAGTCCATGTGTTCGATCATGTTGGCATGTCTGTCCTCAGCAGCCTTCATTAGGCGTAATTGTTCGTACAGAGATCCCGAGGCTAATGCAAACTGGCGCTTCAACATTGTGCTGTGGCCGGTTTGTTCGAAAAGTTTCTTCTCAAGTTCTTCCTTTCGAATTAGCAACTGCTCAAAGTCGGCTCCGGACAGACTCTTGCGTAAATCACTCTTCGAGAGTATGATGGCGAAAAGATCTTTGCACTTTCGATCGAGAGTCTGAACACTCAAGCGGCTGTGCGATATGAGCACACATGCATTTTTCTCATAGTTCTGATAGAAAAGATTAAGTTTCCTAAACATCTGAACCTCCGTGGCGCCCTTCAGAAACTCTACATCAGCGGGATCACTGGCGAAGTGCATCAAGAAATTCTGTTTCAGACCGACGACTTCGACTCGACGTAGTGTTAATTCCTCTTTCTTTGCGCGTAACAGTTTAACGTCACGTTTAGCTGTAACAAAGGTAATTTTTTAATGTTTGTCAACTGGGTACTATCATTGACATGTTGTCTTACTCTTTCGAACTACGGCATCTGTACGCATATTCACAGCACGAATAGCCTTCTCGGTCATGGTTTGTTTGGCCGCGCAATTCAAGACGTATACGGGACGTTCACGATCCTTACTTGATTCACGGCGTGAAACTCTGCTTAAACGCCCCCTGCTACTGAAGTTGGATTTACTTAAGCGAGGTAATGCATCCAAATTGACATCAACACGTCGTTGCAGTTGTTTGTATACGGTAGCTGTGTCGAGTTTTAAATTCAATCCCGCCAATGCTTTTGGATCGTTCTCCGCGAGAAAACCTTTAAGCACATGATTCTCAAGTTTAAGTCTAGAAACTTCATTCTTCACCTTCTTCAACATTTCGTATGCATCCAGAACATCAATTTTACCTAGAAAAGATTCTAGTTCTGCCGGTCGCATCTGACCGCTTTTCAATTCAAATAGGCCGTACCGCTCCACGATTACGGCTGCTTCGATGTCGAACACTGGACTAATAAAAGTAGAGGATTTTTTAGACTTCTCTGTAGATCGATTAGAAGCGATACTGGACATAGGTGACGAAGCAGTGGAAATGTTCATTTTGATAAATTTGTGCTCTTAGTTATTATTCACTTAAAAAATATGCTTTGATTGAGCAGCCTATCTGACTATACCTGTGCAAGGGTACGAATTATTTCTGTTTTATTATTTCCTTGTCTGACTAATCAGTAAAATGCTCCTGAGTTTCTGGGTTAGAATGGTGAAATTTTCTAGAGGCTGTATATTTTTTGAAACTAGTCTGATCCAACTACCCCAAACGTTCAGACTTACTTTTACAATCACTAAAACACACTCCAGTCCCTGTTCCCCCCGCGAAACCACTCCGATATTACTAAGCGAAATGGGCTTGTCTATGCCTACACGAAATTCTTCGTACTCCTACTAATTAGCAAAGTTTTTCGATTACTATTCGTTCCATATGGTACGCGGAGGACTAGTTTTAATGTAAGCCAAGTACGAGGAGAGCACGCCCATTCTTCTACTCAGATTCCGCCTTTCTTTTTCCAATTTCTGACAGACAAAATATGTATGTTCTGCGTCTTCGCTGACCCTTCCAGTACAGAAGTTACAGTAAGGTTAGTCATCGGTGGAGCTGTGCTTCGAAGAATTCATGTCTCGGCAGCGTTTGCGTCAACCTTTCCATGACGCCTGTCGGTTCACCTCTCTACATCCGGGATTAGACGGAATGAGCCAAAGCAGTGTCGTATGTGTTTTAAGCCTTTACTGCTAGTAGGTTGTTGGTATCGGTGTTGGAGTTAGCAAAATCTAGCCAAATTGTATTTAGTGTGGTATAATTACTTTACTTTAAATATAAAGTCCACCTAAACAATATTGGTATGCATACTTAACTAAAATCATTCAATAGATATGTTCTTTTCCAAGTTGCTAAGAGTAGAAGCTCGCAAATACAAACATATATGTTCATTTTTGTATATATGTGCGTTTACCATTGTTCTGCAATACGTGCTTCAATTATGCCGGCATGACACCACAGTCTTCATGAACGCATTTGCGAATGCGGATTATTTATCTACATTTTGGTTGTCACAGTACGTAAATGGGTTAGAGCTCTACTCGCTCCACTCGCATTGCAACCAACACCAACAGGACGCAGCCATGACGCAACTTATTTAGATTAAAGCCTCTGACCTAAATTCGTAATGGCTTATATCCTTGGCTTTTGATGCAGTCTGTGAGATATTCTTTAAAGAAAACGTGGTAAAGTTCCGCAATTTCATACAACGAATCATGTTCCAAGTTTGTTGTGAGGTTTGCACCATATTCAAGCAATCAATGCAGTCTAAGTGCATCAATCCCACGATTTTTACAGTTCTCTAAAGCTCAGAAAGTTCTGAAGCATAGAAAAGTTATATAAACTTAAAGCATTTCAGGTTTTCCTATTTTTCTTAACGAAATTTTGAATATCTCATTTCCCTAGTCTTTTTGCTGATTTAGTAAGACCAGCGTTCGCCTAATTTATCAGATGTCGCAAAAATAGTCAAGACATATGAATGTATTTTAAATCTGGTCTGCTGACTGAAGCAGCCTTGATTTCTCATAATATCATTTGTATTCGAGTCACTGCGCAGGGATAACTATCCGGGAGTCTATCCCCGGGTCATATGCTGGACCACCAACGGGGGCATAAATATCTGCGTGTTTATCTGGACAGGCGACTCACTTTCAAGATTCATATCAACTGGATGGTAAAATCTCTTAGCGCCAGGATAGCCAAACTGGGCTGGCTATTCAACAGCAGAAACAAGCTGTCGCTGCAAAACATGATCAGCATTTACAAGGCAATAATTGTACTTGTATGGAGATATGGAATGCAAGTCTATGGCATTGATACTACTTCGCACCGTGCTACGATCAGAGTCCTTCAAACGAAGTTCCTCCGCAAACTCTCTAGTGCTCTTTGGTATATACGAACAGAGAACCTTGTCAAAGATTTAAATGTTTTCAAAATTGGAGATGTTCTGAACCAACAAGCTGCAGCGAATTTAGAGCGGCTCAAACATCACCATAATTGTCTCGCTAAACGCCTTCTCAGGACACGTAGAAGGAGAAAGCTTCGGAGACTGTATAATGTCGACCTTGCGGAGAGATCTTTGTAATTATGTTAACCAATCAATCAATCACCAATCCAACAAAGAAAAGTTCACTCTTCACTAAGTTGTTATTCATTTCTTCGTTACCTTTAAATTTAATTTATATAATAATTTCTATAATAAAGGTGAAATTAAAATATATGTATATACTAGCAGTGCTCTATCGACTGCTGCAGTTTTCTCGTTGATCTTCCAGTGTTTAAAATGTTGGGTGGAATTTCGTACTCTTCACTTTTTTTTTTATTTTTTTTATTTTTGAACTTTACGACTTTGTACAGTTTGAGCAGCACTGCCGGCAAACTCAATTCCCAGAAGCTACTTTGTTTCTGTGTTTTGTTTGTATGCATACAATTTGAAAAGAATCTCAAAATTGAGTTGGTCTTAATATTTAGCAAATTCGACTACTTTTTAGCACCAAATTTAGCCATAAACATTGACCAAGATGACATCCATCTATGTTCCAATTTTCATGTTGCTCGGTCAAACGTTGTCGGATTCCATAGGTATCAAACAAACCAACTGACAGATAGACGAACAAACATCCCTTTTTATATATTACAAGACTCGATAAGTGCACGACCAAAGAATTCGTTAGATTAAGTGATGAAGTGCTACTATATTTAATGATATCATTTGTATTCGACGTACTGCACTCACAAAAATTTTAAGGTCTGAAAGGTAATAATATTGTAACGCTCTTTAGTTTGAATCACTTTGTCTGGTTTTTTAAGTGCTTAGCCCATTGTACTTAAGTAGAAATTTGAAAAATTTAAAACTGAGTTCACTTTGACTTTGAGCTAAGTCTATATAAAGCATGACTCCAAGCATTTTTGTCATTCTGTTTCTGTTCTCTTACGAGTAAGTGTCAAGTCTACACAAAACAAGCATAAAGCATAAAGAATTTTAATCCCATATAAATATTTTAATTTAATAAAACAATCTCTTTCGCTAATTTTTTTATATATTTTTTTTTTAGTGTTTTGCTGATGTACTGGAAGAAGAACAGACATCCGGCTTTCGGACTGTTCATAAGTAAAATTTTCTGACACGCAAGTGCATCCTCATATTTCATATTTATTACTTTTCTAAAAAGTTCTGTGCAATGGGAAGCTTGTCTATGAGACGGAATGGAATCAGACTTTTTTCAATTGAATTGTAATTGAAAATATTTCAATTCTCGTAAAATTGAAACATCATTCAATATGGCATATCGAATAATCTTGGTCCTTTGGCTCTCCTGACTAGCATCTTTTCTATAAGCCGCATGATTTTAAAAGTGTTTGACTACTTCAAACTATTTCATTCTCGTCGATATTTTTTTAATTGAATAATGTCAACCGACAAGTAATATTAAAAATACGTATATTTTGTAAACGAATAAATATACATATATATTTTATAACAAAACAAACATCTGTTTCATTGCAAATGGACACTTTTTGCCTTTTTTGGTTAAGGCAGATTTGATTACATCACTTTTTAAATATGATAGCAAATGTTTCAATGAACTCAAATGGCGTAATGCGCTCGTTTTTCAATATTTCCCATTGTTTTTGACAATGCTTCGGACGACATGGCGGCTATTTGGTTTGTTTATGTAGAACTTCGACTTCAAGTAGCCCCAAAAAAAAGTCCGGCAATGCTAAATCTGGCGAGCGAATAGGCCAGTCAAAATCTCAGTTTTTCTATATTACGCATCCGGAGAGCAATGGCTTTAATAAAACAATTGTACCCGAGCTGTGGGAGCTGGTGCGCTGTCTTATTGAAACCATAAATGCTCCATACCAATTTCATAAAAAGTCGGCATGACAAATTCGCTTATCATACCCTGATTACGCTCCATAGTTATTGGCTTGTACTACCATATTATTTTCTAAACTAATAAGTGTGGCACCTCAGTACTCAGCTCTGTGTATATTATTAGAACGGTACCAGCTAAGGTCAAGGCTGTAATGCCTCTGCTTCTCACACCCCAATAGTAACACTTTTCTGCAAAGCATTAAAAGTTTGAATGGATATAACCAGCTTTTCCAATAACCATAATGGCCCATGGTATATCCTATGTGCCGATAAAAATGAATACACAAAATATATAGAACTACTGAACAGTGACTTGTTAGTATTTGCAGTGAAATTTTGTGGTGATAATTAAACAAAATGATATACATTTTTTCATTTCATACTACAGCGAGTTTAATACTACACTACTACACCATAGACTACTAAATTGCTATTCACATTCTTAGTTAGACCAATTTTAGAAAGTTCAACCATTGCCTAGAATCAGTCCAAAAGCAATTCTTACTCTTTGCACTGCGTGACTTACATTCGGATCCTAACATCAACCTTCCATCCTATCGATGTCGCCAAAAGCTCAATGAAATATCTACATCGTCCAGTCATAGAACGACTCCCGGTGTAATGTTTATGCGTAAGTTAATTGTTGGCAATATCTATTGCCCTTTTCTGCTTAGTACTGTTCTTGGTTTCTTTATAACTACTCATTTGCAGCATAATCCACTTCTTGTCTTGTGTCAAGCTTACAACCTGCATTTTAACTTGGTGTGTTTATATATTTCATTTATGGACAGTTTAAATGCAATGTCAAATTATTACAGATAAACTTAAACAAAGCTATAGCACCGAGGCCTTAAGCTTAATTACTAATCAAGATATTAACAATAATAGTGATAATAGTAATAGTTAATGGACTTAGCAATATAATTAATAGTAATATTATATGTATGTGGGTATGTGCAATGTAGTATTAGAACTTATAAACTACTTTTATTAATAATATTTATATTTGATTTCACAATTGGCTTAATAAGTTGCATGATTTTAGAAAATTAATGAGCTTGGGTAAATAATCTTTGGAAGGATTGAAGAGGATTGTAAGAGGGTCAAGGTGGCTAAGAGTTTTGATTCTATGGAAGAAGTGACAATCAGAGAGAACATGTTTTACTGAGATAGGTGTATTCGAGTTGCAGAATTTACAGATATTGGATGAAGAGTTGGAGCGGTCAAAAAGGTGGGAGTGGGTAAGATTGGTGTGGCCGAGTAGTAGCCTAATAATTTTTGAGAGTAAACGAGGATGTATAGTAGTAGTATCAAGTAGTAGTCGCCCGTAATCGTAAATGGTGTTTTTTGAAGTGTTATATAACTTGTAGTGGTTATTAGTGGAAGCAATGAGTGAGTTCAGTTCTATTTTAAAGTGGGTTTTAATGTGTTTTATGATATCAGTTATATTGTAGTTTTCTTGAGAGGGAATTTGAATGCATCTTTAGCTGCTTTATCTGATTCTTCGTTGCCGGTGATGTTGCAGTGGCCAGGGGTCCAGAAAATTTTGATTTTTGGTGAATTTTTCGCAAGAGTCTGCCTGATTTTTAGGGGGTAATGTGATTGATTGGAAGTATTGGCTATAGCTTGTAATGAAGAAAGTGAGTCGGCAGTGAGCGGTGGAGAGCAGAGGGAATTTTTGGTGCTGGATTTTTAGATTTAGATATATTTTTGAGGGGTACTCCTAAGGGAGAGTCATTTGGGAGAAGTATTGGTTTAATTAGCGTTGCTATCGAAAGCTGCTCACGGGTTTCTATTGGCATTATTTTGTTTTCGAAAAGCATATTGTTTATAGGAGTAGATCTAAAAGATCCTAAATCTAGTGGCTGAGTGGTAAATTACTTTAATTTTGTTTAAAAGGGAGGGTGGTGAGTTTCCATAGAAGTAAAGGCCGTAATCTATTTTTGACATAATCCAAAATTTTATGACATCTTTCACAGATAGTTGGTTGCAGTTGTATTTGTAATTTTAGAGACATTTGATTATATTTAGCCTGGAGTTGAGAGAGGTTAAAAGGTTTAGAATGTGATTGTTATAGTTGTATCTGTGATTGAAGGTAATTCCTAAGATATTGAAGAATTTGACGACTGCAATCGGAGCTAGAGATGAAGAGATTTTGACTTGACAGGAATGCTTCCTACAAATGTGCAAATGTTTGCCGAGAGAGTTGCACCCGAATAATCACACCAGGAGAAGATATGTGTTATTAATGGATTTATGTTTATTAAGGTACACTTGTTTATTTTTTTGACAATGAGGTAATCATCGGCGTAGACGTAGAAGTCGAAATATCTATGTTTAAGGATTAATCTATTTAGTTTGTTGTATGCGATAAGAAAAAGGTGGCTGGAGAGGGGAGCCCCTTGCGGAATGCCGTTGAATTGAGGAAGAACTGAAGAGAAGTAGTTGCTTGCATATAATACCATTTTTCTATTAGACATGAAGCTAGTGACATAGTTGATGATTTTAGGGCCAATTTTCCATGAATGTAACTCATCTATGACGGAGTGAGATGATCGAGAAGTGGTTTTTGGAGGAGAGGGTTGACGAGATCAGTAAATCTAGCGCCACTAGATTATCAAACACCGATTTGCCCCTTTTCAAGGCGGTTTGTCGAAGGTTGATTAATTTGTTTCGGGACACAAGCCTTCATAGACGGTTAGCAATTATTTTGTCTAGAGTTTTAGCGCAGCAAGGGTTTAGCGAATGGGTCGGTAGCTATTGAGTTCAGTTTTATCGGAGTTAGGTTTATTTATGTGGATGAATTGGCTCAGTTTATAATGTTGTGGGAGAAATTTATTTAAGATGTTATTATATTGGTCATGTGACTGCTGGGTGAAGATTATTTAGCATGGGGTAAGAGATTCTGTCCAGACCTGGAGTTTTACCTTTTAATTTTGATAGTGCGGATTTTAGTTCAAGAGGAGTAATTGGGGTTTCAATTATTTTTGCTGAGGATGCTGGTGTATAGGGAGTGGGGGTAGAGAGTAGGTTTGTCGAAAGTTTTATGTCGTTTAAACCGTTCGACCAGTTAATGCCGAATTCTTCTGCTTTAAGGTAACTGTCAGTGATTGGGGTTTGTGAGTTGGCGCTATGTATGGCGTGTATAGAGTGGTACGATTTTAAGCCACAAAAGGTACGAGTGGTACTCCAGATTTTTGATGTAGACGTGTTTGGGTTTATTGACGAAGTATATGTTCCTAGTGAGAGGCGTTTAGAGAATTTTATTTCGCGCTTTAGGAGTGCGTTCGCCTTTTTGAATTTCAAAATATTCTCAGTGTATATATTGTGCTTAAGGGCGTACCAATGATGATTTTTAACAACTTTGAGTTTTTGGAGGTTTGCGTTCACCCAGGGACTAAACCTTTATGATGTGAGTTTTATGTACTTTGTGGAATAGAAATGTTAACGCTTTTGCGGATGATTTTTATGATATTGGCTGATTCTTGGTTTAAGTTAGTGCTTACTGGGCATTGAAGGTGATAGATATTTGTGGCTTCTTTATATAGTGTCCAGTTTGCAAAATCAGTTTTGAATTTTGTTGAAGTGCAGGAAGGGAGGGGGAGTGTTCAAAAAGATTTGTAATTATTGGGAAGTGATCGCTGGAAAAGCTATCAGATTCTATTTTCCATGTCTGATTCTAGCGCAAGGGTAGTTGTAGCAAAGGTGAGATCTATATGAGTGAAGGTATGATGGGTGCTAAAGTGAGTGGGGGATCCGTCGTTTAAAATGGAGAATGGCGATTGAGCTAAAAATTTAAAAATTATGTTTCCTCTACGATTGTTTGCGGGCGAGCCCCATAAAGAGTGCCAGCTGTTAAAGTCTCCAGAGATTAACGAAGGAAGTGTGAGATTATCATATGCATTACGTAGGTTGTTAATAGAGAATGGTTTGTTTGGGGAATGTATGAGCAGATAACGTTGAACTTGATTTTTGAGTAGACTGTTACACCAATGGAATCAAAATCTTGAGAGAGGATACAATTTTTGTGCTATAGAGAGTAATGGATGAGGATGGCAACGCCTCCTGATGAACCAGATGAGGAGTTGTAGGTATAGGTTTTATAGTTGATTAGACAATGAGTTGAAATGAGTTTCTTGGTTGGTGATAATATTATTATATTATTGTTGATTAATATTTTGTAGAAGAGTTTATTCAGACAAACATTTTAGTAATTAAATTATTAGGTAAATTAAATTATTCCAACATTTCGGCAAAACACTCGGTGTTTACCTCCAGATGCACTTTTCTCAATTTAGAAAACATAAGTTTCTTTCATCTCACAGAATAAGACAATAATGTCTACATTGTAAATTTGCTCATTTGTTAGACCGAGTTTAACAATATTTGCTTTCAAATGTTCTTTAAATGGTTCCATTAATTGACACATATATTTTGAGTTATTCCAGAAATCACCGGTACAAAATCTTCTCTGTACTCTTCTCAGGTACCCAGTATTTTTGAATTTACGTTTTTTTTCAGTATCAGAAAAATCAAAACCTGTTCAAATTATAGGGTTTGCAAGAGTGGTGTTCCAGTCTAGTTCAAGTTATCGGGTGTTCAAGTTAACGCCAGTCCATTGTATATAAAATAATAGGGCGTTATATAGTTACATATATAGTATTTCTGTAGCAGGGCTAAAATCTTGTGGGCGGATGTGTTGTACTGTACGTCAATGTTTTGACTAATGACATATGCCGTGGTCCGAGCACTTGAAACGTAGAGTGTACATAAATTCAACTTCACAAAATGCATCGTTTGCAAAATAACCGTTATCTCTGTAAAAGATCGAAAAACATTGCTCATATGGAAATCCAGTAGGCTAGGCAAAATGCCAAAACCAATTGATTTTCGGAATTTTCATGACAGAACTTTGCCAAAAGAAGTCGGCCTCCTCGTCTAATCTTTTGCCCGACGTCCAAAATGAATGCTCCCAAGGATCAGCAAAGCCAGGCCTCCTCAGGTGGTCGCTCAGTGCCTGGCGCCCAGAATTACTCTCGATAGTCAATACCCCAGCTCGCTGCTGCCGGGAACGGCGATCAGCCTTGTAGCAGTTAACCTAGTCAAAATACACAGTCCGAGTCTGAGTATGAGTAAGCCAATCGACTGAGCACCACTTACATATTTTTGCATACCTTTGTCGAATTCACAAAGTAGCACTTCGATCCGATGTGAACAAATGCACCTTGACATGCGCCGTTGTCACTGGAACTGCCAAGCGTCGCTAGTGACAACGAAATTGTAATCAGAAGTATATTCAGAAACGACATTCTAGTTAAGAGGCCGTTTTGCAAGTAATACTAAGACAGCTTACAATGTTTTAATTGACCATGACCAAAAAGCTTACGAACACAATAAGCTTTCTAATCTCAGGTTATGACGTTTTCTATGATGCGAAAAGATTTTTTCTTTGGGGAAGTGTTTTTTATAAAATTGTTTAATCAACGTTTTTCTGTTTAAGTTTCTCTAAACTTAAACACATTATAAAAAAGCTGATCTATTTAATAAATAAAATCAATTTCTTAATTAAACATTATTTTTTACTCTATAGTTGGAGTTGATAAAGCGTGTTTTTTAGATTTTTAAACTATATTTTATTATAATTATAGTTAGTCCTACCCATCCCCGCGTTCATGCACTCTTAACTTTTAAAGTGACTGAAAATTTTCCGACTGAGAATTTCACATGAATTTGTTTCCGAGTCGGCGCTTGCTTAGTTTCGCCTAAATTATAAGGTTGAAAAGAAATCCATTATCGTTTCGTTGATAATTTTTAGTATGTAATAAGTCTTAAAGTTTTGGTCACACTGACTTACACTTGGGCTTATTAGTAATTTTGTGATTCCCATTCATCCACCATATAATCCATCAAGGCACCAAGTGACTGGATTAGCCACAATGGATTATTTAAGGATTATTTAAGATTAAAAAAGTACAGAGTGTAGTTGATTGAAACTCACATGGACTTGAAGTGGAGGGTTTTATGATATGTTATTTTTGTAGAATAATTATCAACCAATTTTAATATCAAACACATCACCAAAGTGCTCTTACAGTCCACATACTTACTTACTACATACCGCTGGACCCATTTTTTAAATGTAATGCCTTCCTAATGACTCTCAATTATTTCTTCAGTTATTTCTTAACAGTTCGCAACTGATGCACATATAAGTACACCACACAGCCGACATAGATTTGCGTGTTTTGTGCGCGGCATTTCAATGCCCTACTGGATATGCCAAGTCAGGCATGTTGTGGGTACTTAATGGAAACCATCAAGGTGGCGGACGATGACACAAATGGCAGATATTCTGGACCAACAAGTTCGTCTAAGGAATCTGAACTGAGCGTGCAATCGTTGCTGGTCGTTGCGAATCTCAGTCACAATTTGCACGCCAAATTACTTTTATTTCGAGAAATTCAACGAACCGTCGCCAAGAAATACCGTAAAAGAAATGCAGCGGAAAAAATTATAACACAAAAACAAAAATAAATGAAAACGAAATAACAAACCAAGAGTCTGCAAAAGCATCCGCACGACAGCACGCAACGACGCAATTTTAAAATGTCTCTTATAATGTTTCTATATAGGTCGAAGTGTACTTTTTTGTATTTATGTGTGTGTGTGTATGTGTGTTCGATTCAATCTATATATGCCCTGACTTTGCTCATATCGTTAAAAAAATAAATAACAATGGGGAAATGGAATCATTGCCAGGCACTCGGTGTTGCCAACTTCATGCATATCGATTTCACGTTGTTATTGTTACTGCCTCTCTCGCTAATAATGATTATGATGATTGTAATGACGACAAAGATGCCAGCTCTGGTTGTCTCACTAACGGAGCTCGCATTTCTCTGTTTAGCAACCAGAGAAGATAGAGGTAAAGAGCAACTAAAGGTTTGACACCTTGGGGCTGCCAATCCACCAAGGATTTGGTTGAAGCGTATCCAAAACACACTTTGGGATGATAGATTGTTAATTCAAAATGGATGTCTAAGTACAAAATCATATCAACAAAGAGTGGTTGTTATTGTAGGTAAGGAAAATTATAAGACCAGTGAAATTGTAGCCCAGTGTTTTGTTGATCTCGGGGAATAAAACTCCGAAAGTCAGTGTTATAAAATTATTGAAACACTCCTATGCCAGATGAAACAGAGCCATGGATGAGCTCCTGCGTTTTGTATCTATTAAGTAAACTCTGCCCAAAAATAATTCTTTTTTATTAGTTGTTTATTTAAAAATGTCTAATAGAGTTGTTACAGCAGAAGTAGAGTGATTCAGTAGTGTATCTCTTGATCTGATGTTGACATGTAGAAGTAATGGAAATTTATTTTATTTGGGGCCTTATCAATCTTACTTTGTCACGTATACATGTGCAGGCGTATCAAAATACTTCCCGCGTGACTATTATTTGAACTGGATAATTGTGACCGAAATCCAAATACACAGAATATAACAGCGATGAATAACCGTATTTATGAGATTTGGTAATTCATGCATTTTTACTGTAACTCAATCCATTTTTGCCGCTGGGCGCCTTTAAAAAAATGTTGTGGCACACACTTAAGAATGTCTTAGGCATCCAGTCGATGTAAGTAAACTTATTTCTTTTTATTTTTGTTTTTTATAATTAGAGTATAACATTTATCACAGTAAACTGCATAACACATCTGTAGGATAAAAAAGTAATGACGTGTAAAAAAATAGACTTAGACTAAATTGAAAATTATGCTAATTGCGCCGGAAAGGCAATGATATAGATGGCTGATTCCTTTTTAGGAGAGATCATAAAAAAACACATAAAATAAATTATGTTCCTCGCATTCTTTGGAAGTCGTAAGAAACTTGGTTATCTTGGTCGTTTTGTTTCTTGAGTAACTAAAACAATAACAATATTCACTCACAATAATATGAACTAAACGGGGTGTCTAGCCTTTATTGATTACCATAACTACGCTTACTTTGTAAGATCAAATTCAATACATTTGACATGGCGCCATTTCATTGCCCAGCCAAAGTGAGATTTCATTCACAAAATCGCCGAGAATGTATGTCTAAGGTAGTTGGTTTACAGCAAAAATCCTTTCAAAAGTGCCACCAAAAACTTTTCCAACAACACAAAGCGACGTCGAGATTATTTCTATAGACATGTGGCATGCATTTAAGAAGCAGTGTTTGTAAGGAATTCAGAGTGAGAAGGCAATAGCTATACCAGTATGCGAGTTTCGAATTGAATGCTAGTCTTTACTGGCATTCAAATCTTGTCAAGTGCTTGCAATTCTTTCTTTACTAGCGCATTCGTACGCTTTCTTACTCATAATGATGCAAAGTGGAATGATGAAGTCAATGTTGAGGGGCTGAGGTGTTGAGGAACTCTAGTATGCCTATTATGAGCGTATCTTTACAACGATACCACATTTAAGGCCAAAAGTTTTCCGAGGCCGTAGGTGATGACGTTGCACTCGGAAGTCGCACGGAAGGCAGCCTTTTCAAATTCCTTCACAGTCACTCACACAAAGTGAATGCACTTTGCGCTTCCGGGTGGGTGTGAGGAATGCCTTCGAACGAGTTCATGTGCATTCAATAATGCAAGCAGGCATTCAGTGGCACCCCTACTAGCATTCAAAGCTTTTTATGCAAACACTTTTCGCTCATTAATTCTTATTTAGCGAATTATGCGTTCTCAATGCTCAACGCAAACTGTTTGCATGTTTACTCAGCAGGTGTTGCTTTGACAATCAATGACAAAATTCGACATCAACATGAATTAGAAAGGAATATCCATCTCGAAGCATTACACATATGCACACACAATAAATACACACCCGTTGGAACTCAACTCACGCGCATCGAGTTCGCTCCAACTGGGCGGTGTCGCTTTACAATAGAATTCCCATTCTGGTTGTTGCTCTCATTGTTAGCATTGTCGCCATTTGCTATTTGTTTGGAAATATCACCTCGGGCTATTTGCTGAAATTGAACAGGAAAACAGGAAACCCAAACAAATAAAACGCAACACAAGCGCAAATTGACGTTGGCGCGCAATTAATTTATTATGAACAAGCGACGATGCGTGAAACAGAAGCCAATAAAGGCCAACAACTCTCGGCCTATTTAAGCATATTTTCACAGCTAATTTAAGGAATGAAAATTCGCCAGCTTACAATGGCGAAATTAACTTGTCTATTATTTCAATATAAAAACGCAATTTATATAAGCAGATAAATAATTAATACAAGAAAGTGCCTGTCTCCAACATGGAATCACAGTGGAAAAGCGCCTTTCTCAGGCTGATCTGCGAGCCAGCTTAGATTTAGTGCCCTAATGAAGTATGTACTTAATGACCATTAATACAATATACGAATAAACTTTAACAGAAAAAATATATGACAGCTATTATATAACTGATCAATAAAAATATATAATTGAAGAAAAACAAAAACGACGAATATTGCGTACTAAACTTTCGATTTGAGTTAAATATTTATTTTTCTTTGACAGGCTTTCGATTTCACATTTGACATACTTTTCAATTTGATTGAATTTAATAAGCCTAGAAGTTTTAAGGCCACTCCTGAATGTGATCAAAAATCTACTAGAAAACTTGTTTGGATATGTCTAATCTCGGTTAACTTTACTTTGTTTTGAGAGTGTT
The DNA here is from genome assembly GCA_035041755.1 of Cacoxenus indagator. NCBI lineage: Eukaryota > Metazoa > Arthropoda > Insecta > Diptera > Drosophilidae > Cacoxenus > Cacoxenus indagator. The sequence continues at coordinate 1,407,666 of JAWNKX010000191.1, read as the reverse complement.
TGAAGATATTGTGATTTCTCATGCCACAACGTGCATGACATAGTTTCGCTCTTTCGTTATATAAAATTATTAAAACCTTCGTTTTCTTCTGTTCCGGTTAATATTCCTAGTTGTATTTTTAAAAGCTTTCTTACAATTATATATGCCTTTGTACCTTATTTAATTTATCGATTATTACTTCGTCTATGCAAAGAGGTTGGAAGGAATCCTATATAATTCCTTTAATTGAAAAGGGTAGTAAATCTTATATATCCAACTAGAGACGTATTTCTAAGCTGTGTGCAATTCCCAAGTTGTTTGGGCAGATTATTACTGATCATCTACAGTACTCTATTCGCCCTTTGCTGAGTATGTCGCATCATGGTTTTGTAAAGAACCGTTCAACCAATTTGTTGGAATTTACTTGAATTGTCAACCACAACCCTTGGTAGGTAGCCAAACTGATCTTATCTACACTGACTTCAGTAAGGCTTTCGATATGGTATCGCATGCTGTGCTCATAATCAAAGGCAGTCATTTGGGGCCTTTGCTTTTCAACATCCTTTTTAATTATCTACCTATCGTCATCAAACACTCTCAGATTTTAATGCATGCGGATGATGTAAAACTATGTTTCAGCCTTAATAACCCTTCTCACGGGATTTTCCTTCAGAGTGACATAGACTTTTTATCTCGTTAGTGTTCTAATAAGTATTTAATCCGCAATATCTCTAAATTCAAAAGTATGTTTTTTGTTCGCGGAACCCTTATTTCAAATTCTTATTACATTAACTCAAATAGTTTAGAACGTGTTTCTCAGTTTAAAGACCTTAGCATTTTAGTGGACTCGAAGTTGCATTTCGGCACCAACATGTCCTCTGCAGTCTCTAAAGCTAGAGGTGTCCTTGGCTATTTTAAACGCTGGTCTAAGGAATTTGACGGTACATATACTACTATAATGCTATACATTTCACTGGTAAGACCTATTCTGGATTATGCGTCTTGTGTCCGGGATCTTCAATATGAAATATATGTATCGATCGATTTCCCTCTCAAAAACTTGCACTGGGACCTTAACGCCTGTGTACCATCTTATCGGTGTCATCTAAAATTGATCAACCTCCATACTTTGTTTAATCGTAGAAATGTCATGGGTGTAACTTTTGTGTATAACCTCGTTTTATGATACTATTAAATCAACTTTCTTAATATGATTAACTTTAGTGTACCGACACGTCCAGCTAGACATTACTTTCCTATTAGTATTGCTTTCTATAGAACTTCTTATTTACAACATGATCCATTCTGTGTCTTATGTAAATCTTTAACCACCCACTTTGCATTGGCTTCTCCTCCCACCCCTTCTTATCTTATTAAATTATTAGCGTTGTTGAATTATTTGTAGCCTTAATTAGCTTCTAACCTACATTTTTTGTCCTTGTTTGAATCTTCCTTGTCATGGTATGTATCGAACTCTAAGTTGAATCTTATCTTTAGTTCATCTTGCATGCTTATTTGTTAGAGGCTGATGATCTTTTTATCTGTAGCCAAATATGTAGTACGTAGGCGTTAGCTTTGGTATCACTGCAGTTCCATTCAAATGTTTTCGAACTTGCACGACTTAATACATGTGGTGCGTAACTGTAGGTAATGTACGTCATGTCAATATCTAATAACTCTTGCACAGTGAGATTTGCTGTTTTCAGCACAGTGTATATGAGTATAAATGAGTACAACTGCTTACAGAATACAGCTTATCTGTTTCTCGTTTTTTATTGTTAAGACAATTGGCGTGCATACAATAAAATTCGTATGTAAGCCGTATATTCTTTCTAGTTTCTCTTAAATCATCTTTAATCTCTGTCATGGCATGTTTCAAAATTGGAAATTTCACTTAAAAAATAAAAATATTTTCAAAAGAAACCTAATCTAAAGCTAATCACTTTTAAAGCCTTTTTGGGCTTCACTTTTGGGTACAAGTTACAGGTCTGTTCATAACCCTAACTCATAAAAGTAGTGGGCATATGATACCCACTCCTTGACTCCATGATATTTATAAATAACTTTCGTTAATATGGTTGAGTTAATATGGTTGAGTTAAATGGTATAACAGTTTATTTCATACACAAGTTTCGTTTAGTGACCAATACGAATCTTGTGAATCAAGGAAATAATTGTAATGCTTAATCCGACAAACTGAAATGAAAGGTCGTCTCCCTTATTAACACTCATTTCCTGAATGCTCTTTAAATAACGTACCTCCAATAAGAGAGTGGACCAACTAAGCACCTCAGCAAAGTTATATAACAATTCCTGTTGTATAGCTTCCACACAACCCTTTTTGAAGAATTTACTCCAGTCATCAACCAAACTGTTTTCAAAACAAGACCGATCAATTATTTTCATATAGCGTAAATAATCAGAAGGTCCATCCACTCCACAGCATTTCAACTATAGGAACTAATTCATGTCAGCTTCTCATCCGGCTCATATAGAAAACATTACCTTCGCTTGCAGGATGGGCATGTCCGAATCATTCGTCCTCAATCGGTTGCGCCAAGCCATGGCCGTATATTTGTAAATGGCCTCGGACCCAATTCTCGGCAATAACTTATCGATTATATATGTATACGTAGCAACCATTGCCATAATATAGAATGGAATGAACTAAGAAAATATATATATAAGATGTAGTCATGGATTTAGTAAATTCGTTAATCTTACCACAGCGAAGAGTACTTTGTTGCCCAGGTGAAACGCGCAAAAGCTCAGAATAACAAAATTTGTTAGCAGTAGAAGAAAGCAGACAATTACTACGTAAATGCGAACTACATCCATTTTCAAATCCCTAAGGAAAGCGACCGGTTCAACTTCCATGAGAAGTGGTAATATAATTTGCACGATTATAACTACCAGCAGCTAGTGGGAGAGTTTCCGGTTATTTTAAGAAAAACATTTATTTATAATATTCTTTCATATTCAGTAAAATCGAATACACATTTTACAGACCACGTTCACTACAGAGAGAAAGGCGTGTATACGACTGCGGAACATGCTTCCTGATATTTATAATGTTACTTCCAACTCGAACTGAGTTTATTATACATACAAAGTTAAACTTACATTTTTTTCAATGCCTACTCGTTTTATTATTGCTTTAAATATAGTGACCCCTCTCCTCTGCCCCTACCCTAATAGTTTGTTCTAAAACACGGAACAACGAATCAAAAAATTGTTAAATTGCCATAGTTGTTAAGCCAGTTAATTATTTAGGATTAGGGGTTTATAATAAATGTTATATGAGATTATATATGATTATAAAGGCTAGTTACATTCTACTGTTGAAGAACTGAAGCTGTTTGATGCATCTGTTATCATTGGTTTCAATAGCTATCGAGCTGCTAAACTAAACATTAAAGATGATTAACGCTGCCTCGATCTTTAGAAGTATGCTGTGCTTATAATGGTCTTAAAATCTGACAAGTCGGAAAACCTCATTACGACGTAAAGATTAAACATTCATATGTACGATTAAACATTCAAAGGACAATTTATGGTTAGATTGTTGGAAGTACCAGCAAGGGGCGTTCAGGGTGTCATTCCGAACCATCAGTATGGTTTTTTGGCACGTTATGGTACGCGATTCCTTCTGTCATGAATTCTTGAGTTAGAGCTGAAATTTTTGGTACTTGAAGACTCATTTTCCCTATTTAATCCACATTTATCGAAACCAATGTTTATTATGACATAAGTGTTATTCACTTTTTGACGTACAACCCAACATTATTAGCTTTAATGTAAATAAATGGGTTGCAGATATACAGTGACCATTACTAAGACACAACATTACTAAGGCATAGCGAATACGTGAAAACGAGTTCAATTACTGCAGATTGAAATTTAGTAAGCGCTTAATAAACGGTATATCGTCACCGGGACGGCTTTGAGTGCTTCAAGACCAATTTTCGATTTCAACCTTCATCCCAGTTGAAGATTAAGTGTGTTGATGATGCAATGCGGTGGCATCAGGGGGCCAATTACCCTGTAGCATATGAAATTTTTCTTTGCATTATTGGGCGTAAATTCATTAACAACCTGCAGAGTACAAAATTGGTGACCCTTAAAGGCACTCAAATGTTTTTGAACTCATCCAAATCTGGGGAAGTAGTTCGGTGCATGATCATTCCATCTTATTTCGCGCCTTGTTTATTCTCTTTAAAAATTCCTGTTTGCATAATTGTTTGTTCTTCTTAAAAATCCTGTCTTATCAGCAAGTTAAAAAATTTATTGAAATTCATATCCATATTCGCCATATTTTGCGATACTACTTCAAGAAATTTTGATGACCAGCACGTCGTTTTTGCGCTCTCATCATAAGAAATCATCTTTCATCATCTACTAACTCTTCGCCAAAAATCCGTTGCGACCAATTTCTCACCGATTTGTCGCAATAATTATGCATTCTACTAATACTGCTGCGTATTTCTGTATACAGATGACCCTGGCAAGAGTTTTTCAGGCTGACTTTTACACTGCTAGAAAACCATGCGCATAGAGTGAATATTAATTAAATAATAAAATTAATTCAGCAAGCATAATTTGTATAATTCATTATTTATTCAATGCAATAAATTTCTGTTAAATTTTTCACATATGTATGTATTATATTTTCATTATTATTTCTTTATATATTCTTTTTATGTTTATCCATAGTCTGTTAGGATATATGTAATTTGTATCTGTGTGTCGCTTGCCTTACCACTCTGTCGTATTAATTATCAGTTTACATAATTTAAAATTTTTGTCATATTCTGCAGTTTCGTTTATTTACATAACTCGCTTAAAGTGTATCCACATACATGTTTCAATGGTTTTGCTTCCTTTCCATTCATCATTCAATTATAGTAGTTCCATAATAATAATACTCATTTTTCTGCTTTATAATGCCATTTCCGGCTCGCTTAATGCTAAAGATTTGCGTAATACGGATTTAAACATTTAGAATGGCTTAGAACTAAATTTTGATTTCCTTTTCACTGCATTTCGATCTCGATTTGCTTAACTATTTTGCTACTTAGTTCTTAACGCTTAAATAATTTTTTCTTTATTTTATTTGAGTTATTCATATTGAAATATTTATTCAAAAATGCAATTAGTTAATTTGTGTTCATTGGATTTGGATAGTTTGTAGTTCGGTTTTAATGCTCATTTTTTTTATTTTTATTTTGTTTATATATGTCTTCTTTAATTTTAATTTATTTTATTTCGTTAATTACTTGTTTTTACTTTTTTCTTGTTGAAAATACATAAATGCAAATTGTGGCTGGGCTTGGGGTGTGACAGGCACACTTATCCTTTAAATACTACACTCAAATTAATTTGCACATTGAAATGATGAATTAAATACAGTTTCTTGGACTCTCACGTCAAAGCATAGTAAATGGTAAATCGTGCGCCAAACTTTGCATGGTCATTTCAAAGGCGGTTAACCGCAATGCTGCGTCGAAACCGCAAAAAGTATTTGCAAACGTGTTAAATTCCACGCTGCTATTGAATTCATATAAATGACGACACATTTTTACAATTAGTCTTATTTAAATGACCATTTGAATTCATGTTTCCTAGAATATCAGCTGGCAAAACATTCATTCGCAGAATTTCATTGAAATGCACGGCTTCATTTAAGTGGGTTTATCAGATTGTGGCTCTGATGTGGCTCTGCCGTCATCTGATAAAATCAACTGCTGGTTTACCGGTTACTTTATTTATATTATAGATTAAATGGCGTGCGGACGTGTTCTTCTTTTCCACCCCTTTTTGATGAAAACAATTACAGATTGATGCTGTGCTAAGAAATTAAATACATACATATATGTGACAGTTTAAATTGGTATTTTGAGAGACAACAATCAAAACAATTAGAAATGTTTAATGATTAGATTTCAATGATTAACAGAACTTCCATATTTACATACAGTTTATGTTATAGGTTCATACTGAATCATTTTGTATTTGCTACTTTAAGAGACTAAAAAGACTATCCTAAAAAATTGTTTTCTTCCAAAATATTTACAACAAAGATTCAAATAAGTGAGTATAACCAATTCTACGGAAAATGGTTTGCAAATATAAGACTCGAAGATTTATATATAGTATATAGATGTATGTTTTCAAAATTTGTTCATAATAATAAAAAAAAAAAATACTTAAAAGAAACCTAGGTGGAGTTTGCCAAAGAAATTGTTTATTTTTTTAATGTGACGAGATATATATATATATATACTGATGACCCTGGTCTGAAAAAAATCCATGAAAAATATTGACTGATTTGTTATATAGAAAAAAGTTATGGAATTAGAAATTTCAGTTAAAAATTGTTTTTTACGCTCGTAATTCTGTCTTCCAGCGTAACGTGCAGAGTTATTTGAAAATTTTCAAATTAATTATTTTCTAAACAGATTGGTAGTAGCATATAATGCATATATACGAAAAGAAGAATTGAATTAGTACCGAAATGACTTGAGAAAGATGACCATTAATGTGTAGATTAAATGCGTCTCTTATGTACGAGTACAAATCGGATATATGTAATCTCTCGGAGACCAAATCTATAAACTGGTAAGTTTTCAGTGATACACTTTTTAAAGAAATAATAACCATTTTTTACAACAACCTATGAATACACACCAAACAAAGATCAATGGTATGAACATCGATTTATGAAGTATGTAAATTCGGTCAACCCACCAGCTTATCTAATCCACACGGAAACCTTTATTAAGTACTAATTAGCATATCTTACTCGAAATGGTAAAAATAAGAATTTTTTTTAGATATTTTACAGCAGTACAATTTGCGTTAAGTCCCCCGGACTTACTGATCGGTTAAAAAAAAAGCTCATAAAACTTGAATAGACAGTTACTCGAGTTCTCAAGTTCTGAGATGATAATAAAGTAAGGAGTTACCGAAGTGTCTTAGTGGAAAAATTACATTTTTCTATATGTATAAATAATATAAGCATATTTAAGCCAATTCGTTTACTAATGAAAGACTTCTTTGGATTGATAGTCCAGTTTAACACTTTGAATTTTCGTTGAATTATATATTAATCAAAATATACAACTTTTCTGTTATCCGTATTTTATACAGGAGTGCAATTAAATATTTAATTGAACTTGAAATTGAAGATTACTAACTATCATTACAACAAATATATCTGTTCAACAATAAGGTGGTTTATTCTTTAACTGGGATATAGACCAGAGTCCATGCCGACAGGAAAATGCACCTGGAGTACACTGACTATTTTCTGACTATATAAGGGTATTGGGTATAAATAACATCACTGTAATGACCAATATCATTTATGGAACAAAATATATTAGCGCAATTTAAATCCTTTAGACACGTCTTGTAATATGTACGTCGAGTGCTAGTGCTTACCAAAGGAAAAAATTTTTGCTGAGGCGGATGCAGGGTCACACTCTCTCATCAATTGGGCAGGGTCACCAATACTCCGCTACCGATACTCTCTTGTTACTTATGATATCATGACTACCCACAAGAATCCTTAAGCTCTGAGCTTGATGTAGAACAGAGTACAGTCTCTCTGATCACAAAAAAGAGTGTTCCCCTGCTCGGATTTTATTGTGTTTTGTTTTCGTAAATAATGCTGATTGTGTCACACTCAAGTGGGACTAATCGATGTACTTCTAAATTGTCAATAATGTACTTAGATATGTTAAGCCGTGGGGTTCAACGGATCGTTACGGTGGATCACATATATTTCAATAAATGTCGAAGACAGAATCAGGAACAGGCCCGATAAATATGGTAATGCTTTTCAAGCAACTTTGAATGTGTCATTTGCATGATCTGTCTTGGTCAATATACTGCAAAAAAATTCATTTTGGCAAACCACAATTTTCAGTTGAATCTAGAATAGAACAATACAGCAATAGTTTTTTTTATTTGTAGAAAACAAGTTTATTTAAAATAAATTTTGCATATAAACTTTCACAATCGATTCTAAACATAAATGAAATCGAAATAACTCTGAGCCATTTAAGATAACAAACCAACACCTTATTTCGTGTGAGTCAATGTGTTTAGAAGTTCTTATAAAACAAATTTGTAAAATTTGCTATTCAAGACACAATGCAAATTCCAACTGTTCATGTTCATCGAGTTAAATTATTGGTTTTTAATCAAGTTTTAAGGAGCTCGTATGAATTGGAATTTTGTTTATTGCAAAGCGCAACAACTTGCAACTAACTTCAAGGCAGAATAGTAATCAAACAGGCGAACAGATGCACAAACAGTTGGACAATAAGACAGACAGATCGACAGATGAACAGACTTAAACTAATTTATAATAGATACAACACACATTTAAATTGTATTTACGCTTGGAGCTGTTAAGACTTACAGTTAGATTAATTTCCATTCTCATTTGCATGTACTTATTCCTTGTATTATATTTATTTTCGACTATCCTTCAGTATATATGTGTCTGTACGTATGTACGTTGGTGTGCCAGTGTATGAAAGAGTGTCGTTGTAACACGCAACTGTGTACGTCTCACGTCCTTGTTTATTTGCTTATATAAAAGATGTATGACTTTTAACATGCAGATAAATTAGTTAATTACGTCTCTTTACTCGTGACAGACCTTTTCCCTTTTTTTATTTTTTTCTTTATTTCATTTATTCTTTTGCTTTCTGCTTTGGATTCTCTGTTATTTCTTATTGTAGTTAGTATCGCTGTTGCTGCAACCATATCAAGTTAACATGTCATGTCCGATGACCGCCGGTCACAATGACGCTCAGCATTAATGCATTAAATATACATAAAGTATAAGCCCGAGTGACCGAAGCTGCTGATGTGACTGCGGAGGCAGAAGATTCACCTGGAAATTAAATATATAATTTTATACAATAAGTTTCAACAGAATAAAGAATTATTCACTCATAAAATGTGGCGAGCTAATAATATTAATTAATATAAAAATATTTAATGTATGCTGAGCTAATAATATTAATTAATATAAAAATATTTATTTATTCAACAATTACTCTTTTGACACTTATAAGTATTCCCCCTTAAATAAAAGTCACTTGTGGCAGCGTTTTTTAAGCCACGAAGCGCTGCTGCTACGCGTTTTTTGGTATGGCCTTTAGGTCTTCTAGCGATGCGGTCGTTATTTCATCAATTGTGGCAAGCCTTCTTCCTTTCAAGATTCTTCTAAATTTTGGGAACTAGAAAAAGTCACAGAAGGCAGGTCCAGTGAATGTGGTGGCGTATCTGAAATGATGCCCGCCACTATAATGAGAGCACATTGTCTTCTTATTTGCTCCCCTTTGCACCCTTGCAATCGGTGAAGGGTGAGTGCGAAAAGTAGGTTAAAGAGTTCGAAATGACATGGCAATATTAATCGTCCATGACATTAAATACTTGCAAAAAATCTTCACGTTAACCAGAGAGTAGTATACACATACATACACACATTTTTAGTATTAACTAAACCCACAATTTCATAATTAGAATCACAAGGAAATACATCAAGTGTTCGTCAAAATCTGGTAAAACATACCCCCACCTTGATTCTCCTTCCTGTTCTATTTATAACATGTCGTTGTACTGAGCAGTGCTTCCGCGAATGTCTTCAAGTCATCTTCTTCAGATGAATGAGTTTGAGCAGAAGATACTGAAATGTTTTCCATCCAGTTTTGCTTTTTGTTGCTCATCTGTACTGGGTAGTCATCGCAATCGAGTGATTTCAGTTATTGATTGCGATGTTCGTCCATCGAAGTTTCTTATTTATTTAATTTATTTATTTATTCCTTTTTTTTTAACGCTTGTGGATAGGATAACGCTTGGATAGGATAACTGTCGGCAAACGTATTGCTTTTGACAACTAATTTTTAGTTTGTACCCATATATGTACCCATTTCTGTTTCGTGGTACAGTTAGTACCACGTAGTTAGTTACAAACTACTACATTACATATGAAAACCCTTTAGCTTTTTTTCGTTTTTTAGTGTCACTAGAACACTATCCAGATACGTGTTGTATAATATAATATAATATAATTATTATAATACCGAACACACCTAAATATTTGTTAACTCCAATTTCACACAGAAGCCACAAGCCACTGAAACTTCAGATATTCTGCAATTTGTATTCATTCTCGAATTGAATAAATTGAATGATTTATCGATTGCAAACTGCTTATTGAGTTTCTTAGCTTCTCTACAAATGCTCCCCCATTTTCAGTATGTTTGTGTTTGTGGAGTTGACTTACCATTTATAATGTTAAGCGAGACAGTCGCGCTGGGGCTATTTGACGGGCTACAAGTGTAATTGCCGGTGTCACGTTTCTTCGCTGACTCGATGATTAATGAACCGATCTATTCGTGCCAAGTGATGTCAAATTTCCAATGGCCATATTCAGCATTTGGTTGTGCAAAGTGGAAAAAAGAGAAGAAATTGTTTTGAATAAATTTGGAATATTACGATAATTTTTAGTAGAGTAATAATTTGATTATATGACAAAAAAAAAATAAATACTTATTCGGGGTGTGCCAGAAATTTAAGACGGTTTCGAGGTAGGGTTTTGGGTTATCAAAAACTCCCAAAAAATCCGTAGGTGTGCCAGCAGTTTGGGAGATTACATTGTTAGAACTTTGATGTTCGAATTAACAGCTGATTGCTAAATCTTTATTTATATTTATTATATCTTATATTTTGTATAGCCCACAACTCCTTCACAACGTCTTTTAGAATGGAGTTTTCCTCAGCAACTAGGGCATTTATACTTGCACTGGTTGGTAACAGCGTGAAGCCGGGGGTGCTGCTTCGATTTTCACTCAGTTTGCGTCTTGGCTTTTCAACCCATTCGGATGCCAACTTCTTCCAACCCATAGCGCAGTCGTGATTATCCGCCATGAACTTGATAAATATGCTACCTTGCTCAGCCGTTCAAAAAGTTTAAAAAATTATACTTACATTTTTGCAACAATTTTTGTTTGTTTATTTTTTTCTTTTGCTCTTCTTCTTCTCGTTTGTGTATTTGCCATCACATTCACAAATATATGGACATGCCAACTTTCACCAAAGAGATTATTAAAACTTTATATTAAAATAATCGCTTACTACGTCTCTTTTAAAACAAATTTAAAACAAAATTCTCAGAACTATTTTAAATACCTTTAGTTTATTTTAACATTTCAATTATTTTAAATAAAGAAAAATTTGAATATTCGAAAATGTTATAAGTTAATTGCGAGCAGGTTGGCGTATCAAGCATTGGTTGTTTTTTGGTTGCTCGTACGGTTTTGCTTTAATGCAAAAGAGATTTGAGGAAAATGCAAATTTTATACTTAAAACAACTGAAATGTTGAATTCTTTAAATGCAGATGGCCGAGGAAAATAATAAGCTACAGTTGCCTGTACTTATTTTTTATAACTTCAGATAAGCGTGAATTTGACCAAACCGTCTCTAAAAAATGGCAGATTTCAAAACCGTCAAAAGAGATTTCTGGCACACCGAGAATTGCAATTGGGGAGAAAGATATTTCTGGCCCACACCCGAATATTTAATAAAGATAGGATATAAATTAACCATAACTGAGAGCTCGAATCGGAACTCAGAAGGAAAGACTGAAATTCGATTCATCTGTTTTTTCTAGGAAGAAACTTAGGAACGGACTCAATATATATCTATATCTAAATATATTAATGGTTGAGTTAATGTATAGTGGATGCTGCTAAGATACACGCACATTTTATAGGCATTATAAATTCCAGCAGCCACCTAAAGTTGTACTTGGCTGCTTCCTTCAGATTGTGTAGAACGGCTGACCACAGAGTCATCTGCCTTATGCCTTACTGTCACACAAAAACCGAGTTCGAGAGCAATATTGATGAGACAATCTGAGGAGGGATGGGAACATCTGGTGTGATAGTAATTTATAAAATTAGCTCCGCCTGACTGTGAGTTAGCACCTTATGTTATCTTCCGCTGTTTGTTATTGATTTGATGCCAAGCTGATTCCATTTACGACTTCCTATCTTTCCAATATTATCAACTTGCATGATGCGGTTCGGATATATCTGGTCTAGCTAGTTTTTCGGTTATATAGATGATCGTGGTAGCAAACACACAAAGCACCAAATTACTTAGACATTACGCAGTCTCTTTATGCGACAGTGAAAAAGTGTTTTGAAAATCTTGTCACAGAGGAATGGCTGTAGACTAAAATACAATCAATAAGGACTTTCAAGCATGTAATGTCCTAACTAAACTCCTTCGTGGTGCCTTTTTATAAGAGAAAAAAAATATTTTTGCATGAATTTTAAGGCAATAAATCCCATCTATATTCCCCAAAGTATCAATTTTGGGTATTCTTCACAAGGGCGCTCCCAAAGCCAAAGAGTGTTGAGAATAAAATCGACGGAAGTTTTAGTACATGAGTGACCTTAATTTGCTGGTTAGGTGTCACGACGAAAAAGACGAAAGCTTCAAGTATTTGACATACATAGTATATTGTGATACTAACTATTATGACCAGTTGCGCACAATTTATAGGCGTAGTCTGGAGATATAGATAGCAACGAATGCATTTTCCTGTAGAAGTCCCGTGTTGGGAAGGCTAAGCAAACACAGATCATACAACAAGGAAGTTTTGAACTTTTACGTGAAAACTGGAAAAGCAAGAAAAACTTCTGGATATTTTTTATTATATTACATTATACCAGGGTGATTTTCTGTGAGAAAACTTTTTCAAAATTACTTCCGAAAACTTTCGGCATAGTTCTGAGTTAGTGGAGTTGCTCCAAAGAACTGAGTTGGTGCCCAACTACAACTGAAAGTGTTCTAGTAAACTTTAATTTCACGAAATGAAAAGGCACAAACTTTGAGTGTTCGTTTGGGTAATGAAAATTATGTCAAGCACAAAAAAATGACACAAATAATAATTTACGCATATCTTCCTGCCCTAGCAAGTGGAGTAAAGCTGACAGTCATGTATTGTGCTAAAATCCAACAAAGTTGTTGACTACCCAGCGATTTACTCGTACTCACGTTGCCTAATTGTGGACTTTGACTTGCTGTTCAGAGTTTTGTCGTGCCTATTTTCCTGACACGACACGTGCTATTTTCGTAACGAACACGAACACGTTCTAATAACTTAAGTACACGAATGCTCCATTGAAAAGCCAAACATTTCACGGCGAAAAGTCGACTGAACAATTGACATAGAAAAAGCACAAAGTATAATAAAGGCAAACATTGAGACAAGGATAATGTGAATGTCAAAGTGCGCTCCAAAACTTTTGCCGTCCAATATTTTAATTTTATCGGAATGCCATTGTCACAAAGCAAAGGGCGCAGCACGTGGAAGCCGACGCCGACGTGTTTGTGGCAAAGCACACGGTGTCCTGTCATCGCGGACGGCGACATTCCAAATTGAGTGTAATTAATTTAAAATCAGCAAGGGAGCCTATGTTAGAATGGAGTGGATGTGATTTTGGGGTTTTGGGGTCGACTTTAGGGTCGTTTTTAGGGTAGAGTGGACTGACTCACCGTGCTTTGGGCATCGCCATTTATTTCCGGTAGATTTGGATCCATTTGTGTGCGATGACGACGCGAATCGGCCGCCAATTGTTCCGTTCCGTGATACCACATTATAAATGTTGGTGGCTCCAGTGCGCCGCGAACTATGCAACGCAAGACGACGTTGCTGCCAGCTTTCACATAACGGTCAGGCTCACCGAGTATTTCGGTGCGAGGAACTGCAAAAGAGATGGAAACATTGTGAATGAGAAGATTTGCGATAATCATACGAAAAATTTCATAGCATATACGGGCAATAAATATACATAACTGTGTGTGCGTGTGTTTATACTCATGTGTAAACATATGTGTCAAATCATGTCATTGCTCTAATCTATTGAATTAACAGCTTCAAGTCACGTCTGACACGTAAATTGGCACACCTTTTTGTCTTTATTTGATGCTAACTCTGCTTGTCATATTTTTCTGGTTCGGCGGCTTTCTTGCTCGTATGTCACGCAAAACAAGTCGAAATCCACTTTGCATTTTTCACTTAGATTATTCCGCTGGGTGTCTTTCACACGGCCACACATACTCGCTTATCCACGCTATTTATGTGCAGACCGAAACTGACACACACACTTGCATAATAAACTATTCCTTAGTTACAATAAGCACGTGCCGCAAAATGTTGTCACACGAAAATATTTTAGATTTCCAGCACTTCGAGTTGCGTCTTACTGCTACTGAGCCCAAGACAAGGCTTCGTCTTTCTAATTTTCCCTGCTCCATTTTAGGAACTTTTCTGTCGGAGCTTCCGAAACCTAACAAAATCACGTATACGTCGACGCGTTCACCAAAAAAATTGTACAAAATGAGTGTGAACACAAGCACACAGATACAAATAAATATGAGTAGTTTGTGTGTGTGTGTCGGCTTGGATGTGTTTCAGATTTTTACGCGCATTTCGGCTTGGTTTGACACCAAACTGTGTCATCTTGTCAAAATCAAAATCATCATCATCATCATCATCATTATCATCATCGCATGTCGACGCGTGCACATTATGTAGTTTTGATACTCTGCCATCAAATGGGCGTTGATTGCATTTGGCGCAGTGTTGGGCGCACGGCTGGTGTGGCATTAACATTAGAGTCGTGCAGCGTGCAACCAGCATTCCCTCTAACCATATAAAGTGATGGGTTTTGCATTTTCTCTTTCTGACTTTTAAAGTTTTGTAGTTTCAGTTTGATAAGAATTCATTGATGTATGAAATTGTAGTAAACTTGTTCGCTTTTGGATAAAACAGCGTCATAGCGTGTCAAAAGTCCCCAAAACTGCATGCGCAAGTAACTGAATAAGCAAAATATGGCCATAAAGCTGAATTGCATAACGACAGTTTGTATCGTATGAATCAATCAGAATGCATGGATCCGCGGCAAGAGATTCAGATCCGAAGTATGTTAGTAAGCAGCTTTGCAACCAAAAGAGTTTTTCGATATTGACCGTGGTGTTCAGTGCCTCGGTGGCCTAGTGAAAGTGCCTTGGAGCAAGAATTTATGTTCATGGGTCATGCTAAGTGTAGTTGTGATTTATGATCATGGGCGACGTTAGATGGCCCTTCCATCACTAATGAATGGTATCGCCAAGCTAAGCACCACCTTGTCAGCTAGCACTACTAGATTTATGAAACCACCACAAGTCTTGGATAATCAAATTAAAGACACTTGGTGGTGGCCCTATGTTCCCTTGTGGAGGAAAAAGATAATAGGAAAACACACGCGGTGTGCTCTGGAATTTCTTAGGATCTCCAATAATCGACCGTGGTTTTAGATTCATACCTAGAACACTTTAGTTTGTGGTGGCTGCTGTTTAACGTGACACACTGTAGTCAATAATCCGGCCTTTATTATTCGATTAGAATGCAAGACCTGAGCTAAAATCAGTAGCACTTTTGGATCTTTTGTTTGTAAAAAGATTTTAATTCATTCATGCATTTTTATTAATTAATCCAAATCCTGGGTCCAGCAGGAATCATCGTTAGCAAGTTAAGAAATATGCGAAAAGATCCAATGTGGAACTTAATGCCAATTTAAAACATCGACCTAATACAAATTATTCTTCCTAAATATATAAAGAGACTATTTTAGATCAGCACTCAGCAACGAACTCATTGTTGTTCGGCTTTTGGTTGTCTTTCTACCGATGGTGTCACCGAAGAGAAATGAATGACGACTATATGGATAAATAATTAACAAGGCTAACATTGCCTTAGACATGAGGTGGTCAAATCTTTAAATCTATGATATATAGAGATCATGAACCAGAAGGTGGCTCAATAGAGTTTCATCAAATATTAACAGGTATTTATATTAAGAGTAGGAAAATATCAGAATAACCTGTGACTTCTGATGGGTTTCACTTGTAAAAAATGGAAGGCTTAAAAACAAACCACTTCTCACACGTGGTGGACTCTATGGAGGCGACAAGATAACTTAACAGACCAACAAAGAGAAAAGTGCCAGAGTGCTAGTGACGCCTGTTTCCGGTCAAAGGTCGAGTTTGCCAAGCAACTTGTCTCAAACGAATCCAGGAAATTGGGTATGATTAAATAGATTATCTCGCCATCCGAGATTATCTGCCCATCAAAGCCTAATTCTTAATTGTCGCGATGGATAATGACACTTATATGCGCAAGAGAAGTGCATTGAGATAATCGTGATTGCCTAACAAGGGGAGCCAGAAAATAAACCATTTAGACTGCTGGACATTCTCTTAAAGATCTTTGAAAGAATATTCCTAAGTCGACTGATAGACTGATCACCAATTAAGCTTCAGGAGATTCCACGGAACACCTGATCAGTGTCACAAACTGGTTCAACACATTTTGCAAGCATTCGAAGGTAAAGAGTATTGTTCAGCTAACTTTATCGACGTGCGGCAGGCATTTGACATAGAATGGCACCCATTACTGTAATAACGTAAGCTGAAGAAACGCTTCCCAGCACCACTGCTCTTTATGTTCTATCTTGGTAATATAACTTCCTATGTCAATTGTAAGGATAAGGACTGAGACATAAAGCAAAACAAAGTTGTTGTGCCACAAGGTAGTGTGTTCGGGCCAATCCTCTATACGCTATACAATTCTGACTTGCCAACTACAATGATGGCTGCATACGCTGATGACAGAGCACTCCTAACATCACACAGCGCCCCAGCTATTGCCTCATAAATTTTCCAGAATCATGAAAATCGAATAGAACCATGGCTTTAGAGGTGGAACATTGACGTCAACACAGATAAATCCACTCATGGCTACTACACTCTGAGACACACGTTCTGTCCCTGGGTCCAGCTAAGCGGGAATATCATATCAACACACACGTCGTTGAAATACCACGGATTGATACCTGACAGGCGCCTGACATGGAATCCCGCCAAAAGGAAACAGTTGAACCACAAACTATACAGTATTTATGTATATATAACTATATAAACTATCTTGCCGTCAATTTCCACCCTTTGGATCATACGTTCAGATAGAGAGGAGTTATGAGAGAGAGAACTGTATCCTCTCTCTCATAACTTGCACAACACACAGGTCATTTTTAACTCAACAGTTTGTTTGATCCCCTTGGGAGAGTTGCAAATAAAGATTATAGTTGTGAAAAAGAAAAATCAAAAAAAAAAATTGTGAACAAAACAAGAAATTTTTTATTTGTTTTCAATTGAACTAGGTATACTCCATGATTTGTAATTTAATTGATAGCGCATCGAATAACAACAAGAACTAGAAAACATTGAACACATCTGTCTCTTGGTTGATTTTGTGGTTTTTATGCATTCCATTGTACGTAGTCTGCACATGATCCATCTCTTTTAGTCATTGATAAGTGACTAACCACTCATGTTGAATTTTGGGTCTGCATTGGCATCAATAAGAGCCTTCCCTCGTCATCACAACCGATATTGAACTCTTTAAGCACGGTGCGCACACGTCCGGTAATGATCTGTGGCGCACATATCCATTTGTGTATACCGTAGATGAGTAAAATAATAAATGTGGCGACGGCTATTGGGAAGACGGGATGCGCCCAAAGTGAATCCGCCAGCGAATCAAACGATGTACCGGAATCAGATGCCCAGTACCAGCCACTAATGCACGTAACCAATGTCACAGCCAAGAGCATTAAACGCCAGCGAGTCGCCGGTTTCTGATGATGAACTACGACCTCTCTCAAACGCCATTCAAAGGCTTTAAGGTCTTCATAAACTGTACGTTCCATTATGATGTTAAGTGTTCAGCCAATAATATTTTTTTTCTAATGAGACTAAAACAACTTTCACTCATTCCCTCAAAATAGTATTACGTTTTGACATTTATCGCAACGTTGTGATGATAATGTTCTACTGATTGTTGGGTTGGGTTTTGAGAGAATAAATTAAATTGCATGATTTTATGAGACACCACTTACTGTGGCTAATTAAGTAGACTGAAAATTAAAATAACAAAAACCCGTATCTGATTCCCCCTGGCGTCTTATCTGAAGCGTGTCGCATTATGGAGATTATAACTGTTTGATTCCTGTTCTCCAACCAATCAGACATCTGTCATGTCGAGTAGAAACTTTGATTTACTCGCCCTAATATCCAAGCCTCTATGTTTATTTAAGCTGGAAGTTGGTGAGATAGCAAAACGCAGTCTCGGATATAGCCTATGCTCTATTAAGAGGTTACTTTAAATTTTTGTTGGGCCACAATCTCACTACTGAAGTAAGCAAGCATATATCTCTTATTTTAACTCAACCTACACATACCTTGATTTCGGCAATTCTTTGTAATATTCTATAGAAAACTACTTTGAAATTAGCATAACGGATCTTATTAGAAAAGCAGCCTTTTTAGCCTTTGTGCCCATAATGAATTGGTTTTTGGCCCTTCTTCCTCCAGAAAGCCGCTTTACCAATATGCAAGTATGTCTACCCCACTCTTTGTGCTAGAGTACTGAAGTTTTGCACCTTGCTTCCCATACAAACTAGTTATTCAACTTGAAGTTTCTATTATAAAAGTTTTTTTTTGCTTCTTCACATAAAAAGTTTTAATTTGGACATGCATATAAATTCTTGTATATTAAAGATCATATGTAAATGCATGAATAAGATCGACCTTCTCAATAGAGAAACTTTTATTTTAAGTGTGGACAAACAAGAACTGAAAATGTAAAGAATAAATTCAGCAACATATATTCCTCATGGACTGCTATCAACGGACTGGATCACAACATTTAAACTCAACGCCATGCTGGAATACGTTCAGCCAAAGCTGTGTGCTTGGTACATTTCCTTAATCCGGATTGTTGAATTTTGTATGAAACATCTAGTTAGCTTTTGGAATTCACTCACAAAAAAAAAAAACAACAACAACAAAAAAGTTGTCTTATTAAGTCACTTTCCATTACTTCTGGTATAATCTTAAGTTTCTTATACAAATTCTGTCAAAACGGTTCAGAAAGATTTTCACTCCATTGTACCCGCTTCAAGTCAACATTTTTTTTCAGTTTAAGATTCCTCCAACTGAAATTTGGAGGACTTCAACTCCACACATGGAAGTTTACAGAGCTTCAAGAGCTTAAAAACATCTGATCATATATGAAACCCGTAAATTATACTGTAAGCCGCAATATCAAATGCCAAATATTCAAGATATTGGCTTGCCAAATAGTGTATGTTTGCGAAATCCTTTGGGTGTACATCATCATCATAGCTTGAATTAACATTCCCCTATCCCTTCCCCCAAAATTTCCTGTTAAAACCGTACCTTAATCTTATACAATATTAAAATGACCACCACTGAAAACCATAATTTGCAGTTAATGATAGTGAAGATTGCACATATTCCCACATAAATAGTCGTAGATATATGGTAAAATTCCCTAATGCTAAGCCCGAATTCGCACCCAATTGCCGAACGACCCCACAGATGACCTCATATTTTCAAAACTTTAATAAAAAAAGGTTTATCGCCATGTTCGCTTCAAAAGTCTTTTCTCATATTTTTGGTCGAGGTCGCTTTGGATTTTAGTTGAAAAAAGTTTAATTTACATTTAAAGTAACAAATTGAATTTTTTATCGGCTTTCATATGTGCCTTTTTGGGTTGCATGCACAAAAAATAAAATCCAATAAAAAACTACTTTGTGCTCTCGAGCCCAACGTCACGGGGCAAAAGCAAAAAGAAAAGGCATTGCAAAAGTGATTTTCGCATTTCCGGTTGAGCTAATTTGTATGCTAAACATATACATATTTCACACACACGCACACACATGGCTATGCATACAAACAAATCGCTTGCCTGAGGCTAACAAACACAGCATCCTTTTGGCTTGTTAGGCCCAGAAATACGATTTCTGTTGGTTGGTTACCCAGCAGGTACAGGTGCCGGGGAGTTTATGAGCCAAGCATTCATTCTATAACGGCCCCAGCTGCAAAATACATAACGTAGAGCCTAAATAGTGGGTGGCGACCGAGCATTGGTGAACCATATCGAACCAGTGCCGAAGCGCACTGAACTGCGTTGAGAACAATGCTAGAATTAGGTATGCGCGACCACATTTGCACTAATCTAATGACGAGTTCGGGGAATAAAAGATTTTCCATTCATTTGATTTTCGCAATGTGCGCGTACCATTCAACATTCGAGATGCCACCGTTGCCTTCTCTAACGCTCTCTCCCGCTAACTTTGTGTTTGTATCTTACACCTTCAAATGGCTGCCGCCATATCCTTCGTTGCTCACTGTTCAACATAATCGTTATTCGCAGTCATTTGCGAGCTCAACGCAGCCATAGCCAAACTCAAACAGGGTGTTGCCATCGTATACATAACCATTATCAACAGCACCTATTCTCTTGGCCAACTCCCGCTGGTCGTCATCGTCGTTTTCCTTGCCTGCGCTACTACTATCCACCCAACTGCTATGCTTCACTGGGTAATTTGTATTTATTGCCTCGTTTTGTCTGTGCAAACGACTAAAACTCCTTTTGCATGTTTTCAACCGTAGTCTGGTCACCAAAGCTCCTTCCTCTTTGCCAAACAATCGACATTCGGATTCGTTTGACCACTTCATGCTACCGCCCGAAGTCAACCTCATCAGCAAGTCCCTAAAATAAGCTCGTAGTTTTCGGTCAATTTGTTTGGCCAATATTGGATGTAAGTATTTTGGTTAAAATGGCAGTACCATTGGTTTTGCTTCATTTACTTAAATTCGGCCAAGTCTTATTCTCAGGCACACACAAACAGATACTTTCACATGGCCGCTTTCTGTATATATTTTTTTCAGCATCACTGCCCAATAAACAGGATTTGCTTTTATGTGATTTTACCATTCATTCATTCATTCATTCAATCGTTTGAGATTTGTTCCTGTGCTGATTATTTTAATATAATTCGCCGGAAGCTAAATTTTTCGGGATTTCATTTGACAAACTGTACGGCTCCTGTTTGTGAGTGTGTGTTCTTCTCATTATCGGAACAATACCTAAGCCTTTAATGAGCGCATCCACTGTCCTTAGTGTTATTATCGTCTTGTTACTATCAAATGTGACAATTTCTGTATGCTTTTATTTATGGTGGTTTTTCCAAATTAAACTAATTTTCCTAAAAGCATTTTCCCATAAACACAATTAATTCAATTTACGCTTTTGCATTTTCATGCTGTTTTCCTCGGTTTTGCACAGACTGCAAAAACCAGTGCTCAAATTACCAGAAAAGGTTTTTTCCTTTTGTGTTGGTCATTCTTTGACATGTTTATTGGATTGGAATTGAGTTTGCGCATGGAAAACTTAATTTCTATGTAGATATTCTCCATTGAAAATGTGGTTACTGCACGCTAGTACATGAGTGAATGCTATGAAAGGGAGCGAGGAACATATGTTAAGGGCCTGCATATAGTTTAGCTCACGACTTCTGCAATAAGTTATAGATTGATGTTATGGAAGAAAAGAAACTATAGTGATATATGGCGACCCACAACAAGAATGACACGAGTTCACTGGAGGACATCGTGTCTCATGATGAATGCGAACTTGCCACGTAGTTGAAACAGGAGTATTTAGAGCTATATCTTATATAATACATTTTTAAGTGTGGGCTTAGATATATCAACTCCGCATTGTAAGCCGCGATGTTAAGAATATACTGTATGTTGACAGAACAACCAGAAATTAAAACATCTACGGCTGTAAGTGGTTGCGTCTTCTTATCAATATTGTCTCCAGAAACAGAATACACTTTCATTCCGAGGCAGAGATTACCTGCTATATAAAATATTACAAACAAAAAAAACAAATGATCACCGTGTAGTCCTTAGGATTCTTTCAGTGTATAAAACTATTTTTCCGACCACAAACAATAGCTAATATTAGTCAGGTATAACCCACAGAGATTTGTCACAATAAGTCCGAGTTCAATAAGAGTTCATTGTATAGTTGATAATATTTCAAGAAACATCAAAGCATAAGCATTAAACTGTTGACCTCTGGGCTATTTTATCCAATACTCTCTGCTATGGTCTGCCTCATATTTCCCAGATACGAGTATGAGACTATTTCATATTAATCAAACTCATTTAGTTTCAGATACGTCTATACAACTGCCCAAGGAAGGTTTCCATATGAAATACAATACTATCCATTTCACAGAACTGTTCTCAAAAATTATTAACTCACACTCAGGTAGGATGACCGAGTTTGTAGCAATCTCATATAAGTGACATTGTTGAGAAGCCAAAAGAAGAAAAATGCTACATATAGATTGCATATAGATTGCTAGAACAAATGAAAGATGTAAGCGTGTATCGCGTGGAATCGCTTCTCTGCTGAAAGCCCTGAGAAAAACATTTCATTCATTATTGCCTTCGCTATTTAAAGCATAACCGGTGTGAGCAACTTCTGTCAAATGAATGAAATTGGTAAATGGAAGCCTTGTCCACACTCCGTTCATTAATTTTCACTTTTTGAAAGGGAGCTGTTTGTTATGTAGTATGCATCCAAGTTAAACTTTGGCTTTTCTGGGCTGAGAAATGTACTCCTATTGCTAAATTGTCTCTGGTTTGTTGTAAAGGTTCAGTCTATAA